>JAVFBW010115368.1:4943-15678 GCA_034783835.1 Mopalia ciliata | reverse complement strand
ATGGGTTACATATAAATAAACAATTAGTACCAAACCTCCACAGAACAATAAAAGAGCCATTGCTTTATAGGAACATGTGTCCCACCATATCATTAACAAATTTACGTGTTTTTCTTTCTTCAACCACAAGCATTTTATATAAAAACCTACCACTGGTATAGGAGTACTTTTGTTAAACTTTCCTTTTTTAAAACATGCTAATTATATAAATACCATATTGTAGGTACTGATATTCAAGCACTTCTGCCAAAGACAATCCATAAACAGTCTTTTCAATTAATTTTTTTTTAAAATTTCATGCTAAAGCATATGTTTGTATACCCAAGCTCAAAAGCAAACCCACATGCTTGTCCTTTCACATTCAGAACAGATTTGTAATATGGACCTTCAATCTTAACAGCAGCTTGAAATGTTTCGTTTTTTACTTCAAATGTTTTGTTTTTCTTAACTTTAAAACATTTTGTTTTGCCCAGGCAATTGTGTATATGTAAGGTTTTGCACAGGCTACCACTTGCTTCAAGACAAACCTTGGAAAGTATAATAATCAGCAGCCATAATGTAATGGGTTAAAACTGTGGAATCTGTTATGAAGGACCAGATACTTTCAAAATCAGACAGACCACCACCATAAACTAAAGTCATGCCTTATCTCTTTATAACACCACTTTATTTGGATCCCAAGACTACCCAGAACCTGAGTGATTGGTGAAGTTGAATGTGTAAGCAAACATTGTGCAAGTCTTCACCTTGAGCTAGTTTGTAGTCCTCCAGGTCAACAAGTTTCAGTTGAAGGTTACCTTTCTCATCCTCTAACTCCGCTATGTGATTCTCCAAACTCACAACCTTCTCAGCCAAATCACTGCCCTGAAAAACAAACAATATACCAAAACTTTAAATATTCCAAAAGACAATATTTAATATGGTTATTCAAGTCTATAATGTTTTATATTATCAAAACAAAACATCAGTCGATTGTCAAGCACAAAACAAATATCCTCAAAATACTTGATACATGATGACTTGATTGTATTGTGCCATAAACAAACTGCACTTAGCATGGGCTTCTACCAACTGAACACGGCCTCTTAGCTTCCTCCTTGAAAATATAAAATGATACACTGATGTGGCTGACCAATTCTCATAGCCCATTACTTAACTGCAATAACCCACAAAATTGATAACGTGAAAATTAAGTTGATATCTTGTACATTTATGATGATGATTTTTCTCAAGCAAGTATCCATAGTGGTATTACCTTTCTTAATTCTTCAAGTTGTTTTTCCAATGATTTGACTTTTGATGTCATCTGAGCTTTCATTTTGATAAATTTAGTATCAGATTTACTGGCTGCTCCTTCTTCTCCCTTTTTACTGGCTAAGGACTTCAGTTTAGATTCTTTTTCTGCTAACTCCTTCTTCAACAAACTGAGTTCATCTTGGTCTGCACCAGATGATCCTGCTGGACTTGTTTTGAGTTCAGTAATAACTGCTTCTTTCTGAATAAGTTCCTGTTCTAATGTTACAACACGCTGACTGAGTTCTGTGGGTTGTGACAGTGTCTCAACCGAAGAAGTGACAAGAGTGGTCCCCCCTGACTTAAGAGTTTCCATTTCACTACAAACCTGTTGGAATCTTTGTTGTAAGGCGCTATAATGAGCAGACGCCTGTGAATAAGCAGTTTCATATTGAGACAATGTGGATTGTAAATGAACCACTTCTACATCTTTCTCACTCTTTTCCTTTTCATGTTTTTCAGTAATGTCTTTCATTTTTGATTGAAGCTTTGACCTCTCTTCATTCCATTGTGTTTCATTATCCATAAATGTTTGTTGAATATGTTGCGCTTGGTCGGCAGTGACCTGTAACCTCTCTTTGAGACTTTTGACTAGAGTATTCTGTTCACCTAGCTGTTTATCTTTAGCTTTCATCTCTTCTTGTAAAACCTGAATAACTTTCAGCTTCCCTTCCAGAACCTCATTAGTGTCCTTTATTTGCTGTTCCATCATCTGGATAACATGGTCTTCCATATTTACCTCCCCTTGAGCCATCAATCGTTGCACTTCACGTTCATGTCGAGTTAAAATGTCCTTTAAATCATTGTCTTTTGAAGACATCTGCTCTTCTTTCGAATGGATCATTTCTTTAAGTTGAGTTACTTCCCCTTCTCTCTCAGATAACATCTCCTCAAAATATTTTTGAGTTTCTGTAAGTTTAGAACTGAATTTATCTCCCTCTTGTTTCAGTTCCTGTTGTAGTTTACTCAACTGTTCTTTCAGCAGACTGATGTTCTCTTCACTACTCTCTACCTTAGTTGTAAGATTGTTGATAAGTGAAGTTTGGTCCTGAACAGTCCGTTCTTTCTCTTTTATTGTTGTCTGCAAAACCTGAAATATTTAAGAATTGTATAACTAAGACAATAACTTATCTACAGTGAAAACCCTACCATATCGTTCCTACAAAATTATGGATTGATCAATAGCCAAGCACTTAGCCTGAATACATAAGGCTTGATTAATCAATACTTATATATAGCAATAGTGTAATATTGCATATAGAAGGTTTGTGACTTTAGGCAAGGTGTAGGGTTGTTTGATCTAAAATAATTTATTTAATTAACTTGTAATGTCCAGTGTGTCAATTAACCCACATGCATGTTAAAAATTAATTTTTATGAACGTAGCTTTGTTTGTTAATCTTTGGAATTTCTGAGTGACCATATTTATATTAAACGTATGTCTGAAATTGTCACATTTCTATTAATTCGTTTCGTGTTCTGGGATATGAGTAAAGTTTTCTATACGGTCAGTATTGAAGTCAAAAACTACTGTGCCTGTTGTGCAACAATAACAAAAACAGACTTTAATATAAAAATAATATATAAACTGTTTTGCCATTTTGAAAAAAATCCCATGTTTTGTCATAAAATGTTTCGGCGTTTGCTATGCTGGAAAAGCAATCATCCTTCAGTGCTACATGTAAGTAAAAAGACAATATTAATATGCTCTTCTTTTATAAGATTTCTCCTATCATTATGTTATTTGACCTACGTATTATGATGACAGTCACCCGATTAACCAAATGTTTGTGCTATTTTTAAATTTAGGTCTCCTACCAACCCATAGTTGTATTATTTGTTAATATATATTATTTGCTAAATAAAGATTAAAGTCCTTTGGATTGTGTATTATTAATCAGAAAAAGTAGATCATCCATCTATAAGTAAGATTTAGCACCATTAAGTTCTTTGTGCTATCGTGACAGGAGAGGCACGACAGCATGGTGCCAGACATACTTAGCCTTGTTTCTCATAGTGAAAGACAAGACATATTGTACAGCTTTAAATGGAACCTAAACTTGTGACTGTTAGTGGTTACTCGATTAAACATTTCAGAATAACTTGACAACTCACAACAGAAAAAAGCCAACTTTGGGGTAAAGTTTGTAAAATGCCATATACCTAACTCGGAATAATTTATTTGTCTTGGTGAGGACATACCTAACTCGGAATAATTTATTTGTCTTGGTGAGGACACACTGACAGCTTAACATACCTTAAACTATGATGACAACAAACAGTCAAGTCTCATTTTACCAACTTCACTATACATTTGATTGACTGATTGATTTTTTTTAAGGCTGTGCTAAAGGGGTTTTCACTTATATGATGGCAGTGTATTCCAACAATAATTGATACTACCACAACCAAGATGTGAAATGTTTCCATAATGTTGGAAAGTTCCTTTTCCTCCAGTGCTAAGTAAACTACACTGCATGTATTAACACTTGTAGTATTTATCAGACTTTTCTGAAAATTAATAAATGGTTTTAAGTTTAATGTCCTAGTAAGTTTTAAACAAATATAAAAGTTCATTTGATATTAACACTGACCTCGAAAACTTGATCTCTGCCTCGAATCACCTCATTCTTCTCACTAATAAACTCCTGTAGATCCATCACCTTTTTATCCTGATCCAGTATCTTGTTGTTCAGTTCTAGGATCCTAGAATCCTTGTACACTATCTGAGCATACATCTGCTGAGTGGCATCCTAGAAGATCAGAAACATCAGTGAACTACATCGCTGGCATTAAAACACAATGACAATACAGTACAATGGCACAACAAAACAATCAAACGGCACAACAAAACAATCAGAAACAGATTGGCTTTATGTCGCACTGAAATGAGACATCACCAGGGTTGGGTGAAGGAATCCACCCTTGATATTACTGGCAAAAAAACATGACAACCACAAGACCAGAACAGAGTAGACTTCCCAGCAGATCAGCATTGTGCTGCCCATTAGGTGTCAAACCATAACACCATGTTGTCTCTAATCCAGTATTAGCAATTTAATCAGATGTTAGCAAAATATTAACCAAAAGTGACCAGGTGCATACCAAAGTTTAGATGCCCTTCACAATATCTTACTTGGACAAGCCGTTTTGTATTTTTTATTTTTTTTAATGAACAAAGTTTGACTATATAAGGCCATGCAGTAAATAAGTTAAAGAAAACGAAACATATGAAACTACCTCCGATCCAAAAGAAGTTTGAGATTTCTGCATGTCCTCCACAATTTTTGCTCGATCTTCCAACTGGCTTGTCAAAACCTTGATAGTGTCTTCTCGTTCTGTGATCAGTTTGTCTTTTAGGCCGAGTTGTTGATCTTTCTCACTTATGATGTCAGTCTTTTCTTGTAAAACACGCTCTTTCTCATCAAGTTTCTTCTTGAGCAGCATGGTCTTTGCTCTACTAGTTTTATCACTAGTCGAGTCCTCAGTAGCACCAGAGGAACTATCATCCATACCCTAGAATGGCAGGTGGTGGAAACACCATTGAACAGATGGAAATATGAAAAGATGAATATAACAGTGAATAATTAACAAAAGCCGTGTTTCAACTACATGTAAAACCATGTGTGGTAAATTTGATCACAAAATACTACATGCAGCACAACATATTTGAGCCATTATGAGGTTTCATAGAAACCAAAGGGCATCGCTATTGGCTAATCTTATTTTAAAAAAACCAACAAGTTCATTATTTGTCCTTTTGGTGGAAAATAGGCAAAAAAAAACTGAATTTGTTTTTCTTTTCAAATACATTTTTTTATGCATATAATGTAAATATCTGTCAAACAGTCAAAACCAATGATCCTCCAGTGAGGATTCTCACACTGTAAAGGAAGGAATATAGTTGCCGGTTTGTTTCATTGGGGATTAACGTCATACTCAAGTCTAATTTATACAACAACCTAGTGTCCATTTCAAACTGCTCCTTGCCTAAGAAGAGTGGAAAACCCGGAAGTTCCTGCAATTTCAGATGCCACATCATGTCAGGAAGGAATGTAAATCAGAAACCTGTCTAATAATGGACACAATGCATTACTAGAGCTCAATTGTAGAAAATGGTAACAATAGTCAATCTTAGGCTTTCAGATTTGTGACTAATACCGGTCTCGGAAATTTTTGTTACCAAAAGGGGAGGATTAATAAAATTATGAAAAGACCCAAGCTATTTAAAGGACAGGGACATAGCAACAAATATAAGGGGCATGAAGACAAGTGTTAGGGGCATGCACAGCACTACCCCAATAGGGGTCTGTTTTTATGTGATCTTATTGCTTTATAATAATAATTTTACAAAAACCATTGTCTATCTTCGCTGTATGTGCTATATATTTTTTTTAAACAGTCCGACAGGTGAGGTTTAACTTGGTTTCAACTTACAAACTGGGTTAAATCATGCCATTTGTGGTTCGATAAGAGGGAGGTCAAATGCAAGGCAGTAAAAAAACAGTACAAGCTTTATATACTGACAACTGGCATTCTCTATGCAAACGTCATGATTTTGGAGTACCAAGTATAAACCATTGTTTTTAACTATATTTAAGTTTAACTTGTACATTAATTTCCATACAAAATTACAATATACAGTATTAGACTGATGTTCTGTAAGATGTATCATAAATGAAGTGTACCAGGAACCAACACAATAAAACGTTTGGCGACTCAATTATAACTTTGTAAGAAGGGAAATAGAACATTATAGTTCTACCATCACAAAGAAAACCATTAAAGGCAAATTTCATATTTTCATCATCTGTTTTTAGCAATCTTTATTGACTGTAGAAATTGGCTATATAGCTTCAAGAGCACCTGTTCAAGATGCTGGTAGTCACTAGAGTGATCTAACTGTAATGGGTATACCAATATATTTAACTTTACCTTTTTAGATGAATCAACTAATCCTTTTTTAGCATCTTGTGTCATTTTGACAACCTTAGCTTTAGCCTGCAGCTTCATTTTAGACAGCTTACTGTTCGTCGTCTTATCGTGCAAAGGAAAGAACATGCACAGTTTTGAGGAAAGGAAATAAAGAATGAAAGAAATTGTCAAAACACAACAATAACATAACCAGCAATAAATTCAAAATGCAAAACAGCATGCAGAGTATTACTGAACATAGATGTTACAGATAAAAAAAAAGCGTTGTGCTTGTTTTAAAAATTAAAAAACAAATCTTTAAAAATTGCAGCCTAAACCAAAAAAAAAATAATTAGAAACAATCACAGTAAATGAAAATACAAACAAACATTAAAAACTGATTGGATAAAATAGATATAGATTAGAGGAATACAAGTGCCTGCAGCTGAGTTTGAAAAAACCATGATCAACTAAGCACTGCTTTAAAGAAACAGTATTACACAAAAGACAAAAAACTTTGGAACAAATTTCTGATCCGTATATTCGTTTTTAATGCCATGAGAAAAGACCAATATTCTGATTTTTTACATTATAATACTGGAATACAGGTCACAAAGCTAAGATTGATTAATTAACTGGTGTTTAACTGTAATGGAATTAGTTTGAAATAGGCCATTAATATGCTGCAGGTTTTGGATTTTTTATCATCACTGAGTGTCCCATGATTGTTACTTTCTAAACGTGACAATAAATCATAATCTGCAATCTTGGTGGGTATACTTGGATTTTTAACAAACAATTTTTAGATACTTTGTGTGTGGATACTTCACAGTTTAAAGTGACATTTTCTACAGATTCAGTTCATTTCTTGGATTAGAGTCAACTATTGTGTTTTGCACGTGTTTGATAACCGACAGTGTTACTTAATTTCCCTTGTTTTGTTATTTTAAGGTTTTACCAAAGCGAGTTACAATAAAGACATTTAATTATCAAATGGCCTTGTGTTAATACAGAAATGACCTTTGAGAAGGCCATACAGTCTACCAGTTTTCAGATAACAGGGTTTGTTTGTTTGTTTGTTTGATTGGTGTTTAACGTCATACTCAAGGGTATTTCACTTATATGACGACAGTCACAAATACAGGACATCACAAACAAATCTGCTTAAGGTTACATCTACCCTTTAGCTCTGCGAACACCAGGGTAACAGAAAGCAACCTCTTTTCTCGCCTCTTACGATCGACCGAGGAAGCCGAGGGAGTATTCTGCAGGGCCATGGCCCACCCATTCCCTCACAGGGCCAGGATTCCTAGAACCCAATACATAAATGTCATATTAACAGGTATTTCACTTATATAACGGCTGGCGATGCATCATGTACTTGTTTGTTTGCTTGTTTGGGGTTCAACATTATACTCAAGGGTATTTCATGTATATGCCAATGGATTGTCCACTTTGAAGATACTGTTCCTTGCTTAAATATTGTGGAAAATGGCGAGACAATCTTGTAAAAACCACCCTTTCAATGGCAGTGTACTTCCAAAGATTGCAACAGCAACATAACCAAATTGTGAAGCATATTTTTCCTCCATAGCAAATAGTATCAATATATTTCAACTATCCTGCCCTTAACCTGAGGTCCACAACATTGAAATTATTGGTTAATATCAAATGCCAGATTATAGATAATTATTGACTTATTTACCAACTTAATGTTTCCACTAGCTTACCTTGAGTTCCTCATCTTTCTGTTGTATGGTCTCTTCACCTTGTCTGATCATAGATTTGAGGTGTTCAATCAGAGTCTGCTGCTCCTCCAACTGAACTCTCAAATCAGACTCAGCCATTATGGTTTCAGCTGTCACAACTATCTAACTGGACTTGAAAATAAAATTTGTAATTCCAAATGGTTGTCTGACAGTAATGGAAAATGTTGGCTAGGGATGTTAAAAATTATATGTTTAAAATTATGAATGTTCTGTATCATTTAAATAAAAACAGAGTGAAAGAGATATTAAATACAGGGCCTGATAATACCCTGATTCAGGTAAAAAGTTTGGGCTTTATTTACCATCCAAGCAAAAAATAGGCCAGGGTAGAGAGGCCGCTTAAGCCTGTTATCTGATGAAAGTTTTGATCATATCAACTGTATAAAATGAATAATTTTTTCACATTCGCTAATTATCTTTATTACATTTTGAGCAACAACAGCTAAATATAGATCATTTAGTTGTTGAAGGGACAACTAGTATAGGGCACTCACATATATAAAAGTATGTTGAAGTATGATCTAATCAGTCATCATCATCTTTCATCCCACTTTCCTTAGGGCTTATCAGGATCAACAGCTGCCATTAGTCATCAAACATGATGGCATTTAACATTCTGAAATAAGTACACACAGCACTATAATAAAAAGACACAGGAAACATTTGACATTTCCATCACTGTTACTACGGCTAAAAAAAGAAAGATGTATAATACATGTAATAACATATATATGCCTCAAACTCTTAAGAAAGTCAGGTGACTGATTTAAAATTGTCTTAATTATCCTTCAGACATATCTTTGGAGATGCTCATTGCTGTTTCCTCCAAGTTAATGACGAAATATTACTCTTACATTTAAACATCATTCTGTATCCAAAAATCCAAAAAATTACAGAAAAACAGGGGAAAAATAATGAAATGTTCAAAAACCGGTGCTGTTTGGAAACTGATGATCACTTAAGTATTTTTTTAATAAATGTAGAAAAGGAAAAATCTGAGAGCTTTTGACTTGGAACATTAGGCGTACTCAACTAAAAACTTTGATTTATCCAGATCAGTGAATTTATGTTGATTACAGTCAATTATTTTTACTTTCCCACTTTTCAAAATAATTTTTGTCTGAATTGTGTGGTTAGGTATGATGCTTTTTTTTAATCTTTAGGCCTAGATAATCTGAGAAACAAGATTAATCTGCCTAATGAATACTGTTCATAAGGCAAAGAATATTATGTAGTATGAATAACTAAGGATTATGGGCTCAACTAGAAGATAATATTCATAGTATTCGATTACCAACTATTAACTAACTGTAAGTATTTATTATTTTATCAGTTAAATAGTTTTTATTTAAAATCTTTAAACTGAGATGAAAATATTGTTCAAAACTAAATCTAAGGCCAAAGGGCGGATCGTTTTTGCGGATAGTGTATGAAAATATAAAGGAAGAGAAAGCTGTCAATAAACCTTTACCAGTATCGATAGTGTGACCAACAAATTAACACGCGGAGGCACTAATGTGTATTATAATAGGTGCGCAGTGCACAAGGATGCATCTGGTAAATGACGTAAGTCTACAGTATGGATTGTGGTTACATTTTGTCATAGTGGAAATATAGCTCATTCACATTTTTCGAGCTGGTGGGTGATTGGGTATAATAATTCAGGGCTGATGATGCACTGATAGTCAATATAGCAAGCGACATGGCTATGATGCATGTCGTAGAGTAGTGAAACTGTGAAAGCCAATTACTCAGCTTTATGAAACTTTTAAAAGATGATCTAAACAATAATCAATGTTAGACCTATCTTTTACACGCAAGTTAACAAACGTAATTCTTAATAAGTAAATTCATATTATGAGACATATGCCCTGCTCCTTGATGGCATAACACTTTTGACAGTATAACAGGTCGGTAGCTAAATTTAAGGACCAAAAAACAGCCTCAGGCTATCTATTAGATGCGAATACATATCTTATAAACTGTACGGTATATAAGCTTACAGATACAAGGCGCTGCTGTACCAAAACTTTGGAGCCTGCCTCTGAATAACAAATAACATTGAATTCTGTATGACCTAATTACCGCAAGAAGACGTTTTAAGCGGGTGTGGTAGAGCTGAGAAATGATTGATTTTGTCATAAAATTTTATGTCGAGTGGTCGTTTTTTTGGTCTGTCTAACACAAAAGTGTCTAAGGAAGAAAATAAGATGGTTTATGTCGGGGTAAGGACAATTATCATATATTGGAAAATAAAGTCCCAAATCATTTTCTTTCTGCTATTTTGGTCTAATTATACAATTGGTCGGTTACCTGTAAATAGCATATAAACATGCTATTGCCAAAAGAAAATCACAGAGCAATAAAACAGTCAAATTTACTTTGTACTTCTGCTAATTAAAGGTCAATATATATATTACCAAAACATCGGAATCACAACAATTTATCTGTCTACACAACAGCATGGGTGGAAATAACTATACATTTGCAGGACATGTCTGGTTAAAATTGAGATTGTCCTATTAAGTTCCCTAGAATTTGACATGGTGTTAAATGGCCTGCAGGACAAAATTAGAAAAATGTCTTACAAAATATTTTAAACATTTCCACCCATTAACAGTCAACGAAGAACTCCTCCGCCATGTTCTTTCTGAGATTGATGATATGTATGTGTCCTTGTATAATTCACGGCGTATTTTTCTGAATTTGTTCTTTTTTATTTATTCGGGGGGGGGGGGGGGGGGGGGCAAAAAAAAATT
>JAVFBW010115357.1:0-15682 GCA_034783835.1 Mopalia ciliata | reverse complement strand
CTCAGAGTTCCTCTCAACTAAAAAAGACACAGGTCTGAAATGTGACGTCATCTTTACATGCTGGTCTACAAGGCTGTGGACATTACTATATGGCAGTTACATACTTCTAGTTAATAGACTTCTGGTAGTGTCCATAACCATGTAGCACATATTAATAATCAGTTTGTTCCAGCTTTTCCCAGGTTATTTAAGAAAAAATATAACAAAATACAGCATATCAAGGACTTTGAAACCATACCACCTTATGTCTAAAAATTACATTTTAGAACAAGTACAAAAATTTTACGTTAGCTATAAAATCCTTATACATGTATCAAAAACTATTAGTAAAACTTTGTGAAGTTGATGCTAGGGTCTTGTGCTCATCGTCCCATGGATGGGTATAAAATGGACATGGACCAGTCTGATTTTAAGCCCTCAGTATGCAGCTCAGAGACAGGTAAAATATTTCCATGGACTATTGCATAACCAAGAGACAAGCCATAGTTGAATATTTCAACAACAGCTAATCTATTATCCGATAGTTTAATGTATTTTCATACTCCTACCGAATCACTTTCTCGTATAAAATTTTGAAATACTTTACTTTCATTCTCTAGCATCAATAAAACCGCTTACCACGCCATCTTTTCCGTCCCATGCCTGCGTAACCACAATCTCTGGTAACTTGGCGTTTTTCAATGGGGCTGTTGATCCACGGCCAAACGACAAATCCCTAAAATGACAAACAATTACGTTTCAGGAAATTCCAACAGAGAGAGCATCAGTTTATTGGAGGTTAAATTGATTAATTGATTGAAAATTACGAATGACATGATCACATGATCATTTTTCGGTTTGGTATCGATGTTGGAGTGGGTTTTAAAATAAATTATAATAAAAAAGAAAATGAATTTTTTTTAATTTTATTTCTCACCAGATGTGGGATTTCACTCTACTGTGTCTCATATGGTTGCCATTTTCCAGGGGTATACAACTTTACTCTTGGTTTAACAATTTGACACAAAAACAAATAAAAAGGAAGACCTGTGAAATAACTTTCTCTTACCGTAAAAATTCATTGAGGCCACTTTCACTGAAGGAGCCTCGGAGAAGTGCAAATTTAGCTTTTCTTGCGTTCACTGCAGCCATAGCCTAGAGAACAAGATAGATGGAATTGACATACATGTAGTGTATCTAAAAGATGACACAAGTGATAGTTCATAATTCAAATTCAACTAAACAAATAGATTTTACCCATAACAGTGTGGATGCCCAACTTGATAAGAAAAAAACCCTTTAAATTATTTGTTTCATTTAGGTTTGTTTGACATTGTACTATATGTTATTCATTTGATTGCCGATTTCTCACCCTTGTGTACTGAAATGCAGTAAAAACCCATGGGGAAAACTTTTAAAAAAACAACCCTTGCAATTGCTAGAGCCCCTTATTTACTGGAGATCAACAAAGGGATAACTTAACAATGGTCATGGGCAACCACCTTAGAATTCACTGCCAACAAACAATGAATTGTTTGTTTGTTTGATTGGGGTTCAACGTCGTACTCAAGGGTATTTTACTTATATGATGATTTGCCAGCCCAATGGGTGAAGGAAACCACCCTCGTCACCACTGGCAATAAACAAAGACAGGACGGGACATATGCAGGACGACAACAACAAGCATACAATACAGACGCCAGAAACAGATCGGCTTCCTGTTCCCCTTTAGCTCTTGAGAGCACCAGGGCAACAAGAAGCTCCCTCCAACCGCCCGCAACAAACAATGAAAGATTATCCAAGCACTGCACACATGTCTCAAAAAGAGATGGTATACTTACCGGGTACCCAAATCCACCAATGCCCAGTGATTCTTCCATCTCCATCTGAGATCCTGCTTCAGCCCACACCCAACTAACGAAAAAACCACAGAAAAATAAGACTTTATTTAATACTTAAAGCAAAACAAATATAAACCCATAAAAAATCCCTATATGCCTAAGTCATCAAATTTCTGACCAATCAAATGCAATATATTTTTCTCTTTTTAAATTTTAGTTTTTACAAATTGTTAGTAAATATAATAAAAAACCAAAACATTTCCACTGATGATAATAGATTGGTGCTTTACGCCATGCTTAATGACATTTTGCCCCTTTGGAGGCAGTGTATTCCAGTAATAATTGACAACCAAGATGTGAAGCGTTTTCTAAATGTAAGAAAAGACAGTATTGCTACTCTCAAAACAAACTGCCTTTAGCCAGAGGGCAGTTTTGTCAGATGAAAAAAAAACTTTATAGATTTTTAATAACAGTTATTCAATATATGAACAGCACAATGATACATACCCCCACATTTTCTTCTTGTATTTATCGCCCAGTCGTGTGAGGAGTTTTAAATAATCATTTCTACATTTAGACTGGCAGTCGAGTATATGAGGTAGGACGGCAATAACACAAAGTTGATGATCACAGGCATCCGCTAAATCTTTTTCTTCGTTAATCTGAAAATAAAACGTGATATTTTTTTTATCAGGTCTGTTTGTTTGATTCGTGTTTGGCATCGTACTTAAAGGTATTTCACTTATATGGCGATGGATTGTCCACTTCACACGGTACATAGCCTTATCACGGTGGAAAACCGGGAGGAAACCTTGTAAAAATCCCCCCCCTGCGTTTGCCGGAGCCAAAACATGTGACTCTTGTATACCTGATGGTCGACAGGTGGATTTGATTTGTTTGATTGGTGTTTAACGTCGTACTTTAGGGTATTTCACTTATATGACGACGGACAAAAATACAGAACATCACAAACAAATCTGCTTCCAGTTACCCTTTAGCTCTGAGAACACCAGGGCAACAGAAAGCAACCTTTTTCTCGCCTCTTACGATCGACCGAGGGAGTATTCTGCAGGGCCATGGCTCACCCGCTCCCTCACGGGGCGCCTTCGGAAGAGGACTGCATGCGGCTATAGTACCATGGTTACCATTTACCCTATATGAGGGGTTCGCAAGTGGTCAACAAGGGGGATAAATAGATTCCTCGTATAGCCACATACGATATAATTCAACGGGGTCGGTCAGTGGTCAGAAGGGGAGATAAATATGTACTCGTGTGGAAGAAATAGTCCCCTGTATCATTGACTAACAATTACATTGAGTGGTTAGTTAATGACATAGTTGGCACTGGCAGTAATATCAGTGACAGATTTATCTCCCTTTTTAGCTACTGGTCAACCCCAATCCCCAACGTATTGTTAACAGGCCCCCTGCTACCTGTTGTAAAATTTAATACTAAAAAGAACACTTGTACAGAAAACAAACAGGAATATTTCAGATTTACAAATAATTTATTCTTTATAAATACGATGACATTTGCTCTCGTTTCAATCTTGACACGTCAAGACGGAAGACCGCATTTATTTTTAGCCATGGTTTGAATTTCCCCAGAACGGTTACTTTACAATTTTACAATTATTGATCCATTGAATGAGAATAAAATGATAAATAAAGAACGTAGCACCTTTGGGATCAATGGATAATACAATGCACATGTACACACACAGTGACCTTATTTCAGCTTAATAGAATTTGTACACAAGAGATATTCAGCTGAAAAAGTCATAATCATGGTTAACAAAGAGTTCGAATACAATATCAACAGATGTACTCACTTTTCAGCTTAATAGAATTTGTACACATGAGATATTCAGCTGAAAATTCATAATTACACTTAACCTAGTAAGGGTTCGAATACAATATCAACAGATGTACTCACTTTTCAGCTCAATAGGATTTGTACAGAAGAGATATTTAGTTGAAACTGTACAGATTTTTCAACTGAAACAAACCTGTACACCAGATATTTAGCTGAAAAGTCACATATAATTGATATATCAATATTAAGTGTACCATATTAAAGAGTGTACACATGGTTCAACTAAATAAAATTTATACTTAAGAGAAATTGTTAGCTGAAAAATTACAATGAATATACTACAGCAAAATTGGGTTCAATACCATAACAATAAATGAATGCTTTTAACAAATATAAGCATTAATATTTATCATGGTAATATTAAATATATGAAGGTAAATTATTAAGTTGATATTATTCTTATTACACTAAATATCATACTCAGAAATTAAAAACAAAAAAAACATGAAACAGTAGAAACAAACATTGACTTTTTGGTGACATTCATTAATCTATTAATTCGTTAACAAATAGAAAAATTGTCCCTTCTTTTTTTTTTTATTACATACATAACAAAGTCGTAAATTCTCCAACACTATACAAAACAACTTACAGCAGATATAACTCACTTAGTTTATTTGTGCTTGCCATAACAAAAGCAGAACACCAAAACATATTTCATATGTTAAATTTTATTTTTGTTTTTGTGCAGAATTTTGTATGCAATGAGCAGCAAACACAAACCATTTAACACCTGTAATATCAATTTAATAAGTGAAGTACACAATATTCCTTATTTCTATGATACACTTTAATTTACAGAGATTTTATTTTAAATAGACATAAAAATAAGGAAAGCTCTTCACATGTTTTACCCTTTCAATAAATGGCTTTGAAGAGCAGTTTACCCTTGTAGAGAAATGAACCAGCAATCCACATAAATATATGGCCACAGGATTTATGGAAGCAAACAATCACAAAATACTTTTGTCAGAAAGAGAAAAAATCAGACTGATATATGCAATACATACATAGGTACTGTACACTTTAATTTTTCACCCCCCCACCCATTCTCATTCTTACCTTGTTTGACGTACTTAAAGTTATTTCACTCATTTGAAGATTACCAGGCCAAAGCGTATAGGAGATGAACCTCCAACAAACAATGACAAAGATACAAGTCAGTGACAAGCACAGGTTACACAACAAAGTGCAGCTTTACAGTGCAGTGCACCAAAACCATCCACCACACAGTTGCCCATTACAGTTGAAGGGCACAATGACACAGTAGTCTTTAGTGTCAGTATTTCCTAAAGGCAAGGATCATATCGATAGGAACAAACTTTGTGGCCTTATTTTCTGTCTTTATTTCATAACTCTATTCAACAATGAGTATTTAAAGGTAAAAGGTTGAGTATATGGGTAAGGGAAGAATCAGTGCCAGTAAAAGGAGCAGCGAAGACCTTGTACCTAAATAAAACAAGATCAATTGTGACAAGAATATTTAATTTAATATAAAAGGACATCATAAATATACACAAATGATACATCCTTTGATTGTACGTTGTATGCCATGCAAATGTATTATATTTACATCGCTATAAAAATATAAATTCATGCCGGTGGGGGCATATTTAAACAAAACACAACATCAACCATTGTCGTTAGAGAGCCAAGATTTCGATGTAATTTAATTCGAGTTGTCGTAGCTGAAGGCATTTTTAGGCACCTTCAGCTGCCATGGTGTATATAGTATTTGTTGTTTTAAATATTTTTTCTCAAATTTGTGTTCACATAAAGCCAAGCACCATTGAAGCATTAGAAATGGTCTTACAATTTAAAGGATTGAACTGAACCCTGAATTTCTGCTGTACCAGTACTTCTGTTGGTTGAAGTCTTTTTTAAACAGCAATGCCAAGCAAGTTAAAAACAAAAAACAAAAGTTAGAAAACCAAAAATATTGCATAGTCCAAGTTGTTGATGGTATATCCAATGAACACCATTGTTGTTGTTGTGATTCACAAAATTTCCAAAGCTTAGCTAAAATAATTTAATACAACAAGACCAATTTTAAATGTAAGTTTGAGAGTACTGAAAAAAAAGAAATGTTACACAAATTGCAGCTGACAAAGAAAGTTTCATTTTGCTCACAATCAAACGGACCATTTTTCACGAAACTTAAACAGGTCTTGTGCATGACAATGCTAAATGCAGCAATTGTTTATATTTAAAGCTATTTTCACTGGATAAAAGGAAACTGTTCCTTCGTCGTCATAAATGGCAAGAGTATCTCAAAGTACAAGGAGAATTTCAGTTCCAATCCCTGTAGTCATTAGGAGTTCAACTTAAAATTAGGCTGTATTTGTGTTGTACAAAGGATATCTCATGTCTTGATTTCTCCCAAATGCTTCCAGTTAAAACAATATTTTAAGGTTTTAACTTATGCGAGATAAATAAACAAACTTATAAACATTCTGTCTTACAGAATTGTAAGAATTAAATAGTTGGTAAAATGTTTATCTTCCAAAAAGTTAGCCATTTCTTTTGAAAAATATTTGCTCTTCTTGAAATAGAAAAGTCTTTCGTTCTTGATGATCCATCTTTTTCTTTCTGTCCTTTTTGCAGAATCAATACATTATAAAGTCTGTTTCACAATATTTCTTTGTTTTTATTCCATATTGTTCCCAAAAGAGATCTATCTGTGAGGTTTGTTAAATTATTGCAATCCTATAATAAAGAAACAAATTGCAAATAATTCTGCTTTTTACTACAAAACCTTTGTGCCTTATCTAAAGATTGCAAATAAAAATCCACAACTGGTATCATTTGATCAGCAGTATAAATAATTCAAAATACAATAACAATATTGCCTGAATTACACGCAGGAAGATAAAACAGATCAGCACAATTTTCAACACAGACAAGGTGATGAAAACTGTTATGAGTATCGAATGTGTGAAAGATTGCATTGCACAGAAAAATTCATACTTTACAATTTACTTTGTAGACACGAGAAAAAGAAAATGGTGGGAAACTTAACAAAGAAAAGGGTAACAAAGCGATACCTCAAAAGAACTGCCTGCAAGATTCCAACTGTTTAAATTTCTTAAACATCAATCACATTTCGGACTGCAGGAAGTGTTCCAATCTTTAGACATGAAAACAAAACTTCACACACATACATCACTTATGAAACCGCTGTATTCTGCAAAAGCACAACTCAAGTTAAGATTGGACTTTTGTTTATAAATATAAATGACTTTGAAACAACACAATTTAAGAAAATGTGTCCGAATGCAATCATCTTTGTGTAAAAAGAGAAATTTTGTTTGCAAAAAAGTTCTGTTCTTCCAGAATATTTGGAAAGCCATGTTTTCATGACCATTTTTCTCACAATCCCACTTTAAATGAGGGCTTTTTGTAGTTAATCAGCACACTGCGTTACCATAGAAACGTGAGCGTCCATTCCTCTGTCTCAAAGATAACTTTCTTTATAGCAAACAATACCAATTATGGCCATGTTGCCTATTTATCTATTTTTTAAGTTCACCAGAGTTGCCACATGACTTTCGCCACAATGGCGCCACCAATTTGTAGAAATGTCAACCACAGATACCAGGTCTGCAGCAGTTTTGGTGTACGACCAAGTCTTAGTAAATACACAAAGTTTTCTCGTTTTGCTTTCTGGAATCACATGAACACCCTAGTTTAAGCAGCATTGGTGTTCATCAAAATCCTTCTTGAATATGATTCAAGGATTACCATTCAGTTAGAATGTTCACAGCTTAACATGGCTTCCTGCTCAGATGTATATCACTTTTTTGTACTTGTCGTCTTGCATACAGATGAGTATTTGTTCTAGTTTGCTGGATAATTGGCCTTTTGATGTTATTGGATCCTCTTCCAGGGCAACCAACATCTGAAAACAAAATGAAGCAGAATTAATAAACGTTGTAATGGTACATTTAGTTGCTTGCAAATGTACAAAAACAGAAACAATTAATTTAATTTCCACGTAAGTCAAAATAAAACGTTCTAAATGTTCCAACTTTGTTGATGATGAGATCATAAGAGATTAAAAATTGTGACAAATTGATTTAAAAAAAAAAAAAATTATTTTACAAAATTATGCTACTTGAAATTTCAAACCACAATAGTTTTATATGTTTACAGATGGAGCAACATCCCAAAATATTTCTCATTCTACTCAGTACATACAACAAAATTATTCATAGATGAAATCCAATCAATCGATTTACAACATTCTCAATTGTTTGTTGAGAAAAAATAAAAAATATGCTATGCAATACTGTCAGTCAAAGAAAAGAGAGACTAAACAGTTTATCCTACCTCGTGGCTATATTTGGAAACGTAGCTAAACAATTCTCTAAGAGCACTAGCTGTGTTAAACTGGCCAGTACACATCTGCAAGTAGAAAACAAAGGTCATGTTTATTTACACACTCTAAGTCTTACTTACATACGATGGAAAACAAAGATTTGTTTGTTTGTTTGTGGTTTAATGTCATACTTAAGGTTATTTCAGTCCCATAATGACATGCAAGTTTTGATACTGTTGAAAACTTAATCTTCTTCCAGTGCTAAGAAAAGACAGCATAGCTACTCTCCAAACCATCTGCCCTTTAGCCAGTGCTAAGAAAAAACAGCATTGCTACTCTCCAAACAAACTGCTCTTAGCTTCAAACTTGGAGTGATCCTATTTAGGCTCGTCCCATAAATGGGTATAACAGGCAACAGGACATTATTCATAATATTATCTTATCAGAAATTGAATTTTTACATTTATCAAATTAACTACAATTATAACTTTGATTGAGATAATAACAGACTTCAAAGTTAACTTTGTAAAAGTAAAAAACTCTTTGCTGTACATTTTTTCAGCCATTGATATACTGCATTGCATTGCTGTGACTTTTACCAATATATTCACTCTCAACCAAAAATAAGCCAACCAGAATGGCTGATACATACCCGTGAGACGTCAGCCAAATATGTGCCCATTTCCTGATCACTGATTGGTGGGAGGTCATGGATGTCACGGTAAAATTTCTCCACCAGTTTTTTGTAGGCTGGAATGTCTTTGGCATAAAGAAGTTTATTTGAGGGGGAATCCTGTAGAAAAAAGAAAGATTGATCAATTGATAAGTGTTTAACGCCATGATTAAGGGTATTTCAATTCTATGATAGTGATTTTCTATAAAAGTGAATATCCACACAGATGCAACCATCAAATGTAAAGTGAAACCAAATGTACCTCCAGTACACCAGTAAAAACAGCATACCTGTACTCTGAATAAAGTGCCTTGGTGAATTCAAAAATTGAATCAAAGAAAGGATGCTTTAATAATTAATAAAATTCAAAAATAAGTACAAATTACTCCAGGATACATGTATATCAGGTAGGCAGGCCTGTGAAAACTCAAACCTCTTATTAAATCATTTTAAAAAAGACCAAATGAAAGTTTTAGGTATTTACCTTGCCGAGGCAATGCTGTGATGTAGAACAGCTATCCATAAACGTTTGGGCTATCACAGATAAACAGGAATCAACAATCAGTGGTTTGTTGATATCAAACACAAAGTCAGGGTTCTTTATAATGTTCACCCAAAACCTCAGAGGTAGGCTGCAAGAAAAACAGACTTTGTTACAACAGAGACAACAAATTGTATTAGAAAGGCATAAAATGCACCTACACAGTTGATTGACCTTTTTTTAATTAATTTATTTATATACTTATTCATCTGATGTTTGTTTGTTTGATTGATTGGGTTTAAAGTTGTACTTAAGGATCTTTCACTTATATCTGAGGGATTGTCCACTTTATGCCGTTACTTAATTGCCTTATTATGGTGGAAAACTGGGAGGAAACATCATAAAACCACCTCCACAATTGCCAGTGTCACATCTTCCCATCTTGTGACTTACTCATATACCTGAGGGTAGACAGAATTCTGTGAACGATACATCAAAGTAGGTTTTAGAAAGAGCACTCGCTAACCCACGGCCACATTCTCAACTGATATCAGATCAAATTCCAACCATCGAGTGTTGCCCAGTATTTAGGTGGGAGGAAAACTGGCGAAAATCCTGTACAAAGTCTTCCGCTGGTTGCTGCCATGTCAATCTGACTCAGGTCCATGGGAATCGAACCCCTGATGCCAGCGGAGACAAAGACAAGTTGAGCGGGGCATACTCTCAAGAGTACTTGGGTTTTGGTATTTTAAATAATGGTTGTCAAAGAAGAATGGCCGTGTATTCCAACAACTATTGACATTAGCACAAGAACATAATGTGTTCTGATAAAGTTTGGTATTAATCTTGGTCCAGTGATAATTCCTGACAACATGGCTACACCCAAAACGAACCCACCTAAGATAGACCTTAGCTGCATCACTGAAACAAAACTAGAGACAATTACACCATGAATACACTAGCTTCTTGTTGCCCTTTAACAACAAGATTGATTGATCGATTGGTGTTGCTGTGCGTAAGGGTATATACATTTCACTTAAATGACGGTGGTGTATTCCAACACTGGCGGAACCAAGATGTGAAGCATTACCATAATGTTAGAAAGTGAATTTTTCTCCAATGCTAAGTAAAGACTGCATTGCTACTCTTCAAAGAAACTGCCCTTAGCCAGAGAGCTAGGGCAACAGGAAGCTCTCTCAATAAGGGTTTATTTCTCCTACCTGTTACTTTTCCACGTGTGAACAACATCAGGGTCTGTTATTCCTTGTTGTGCTGCCATCTCATCGAGGAAATCAAAGAGGTATTTAACGACGGGCGGTAACGACACGGAGGCACTCAAAACTGTTTTAAACAAGTCATCTACAAACTGTTGTAATGTACCCTGAAATTAAAAAAATTACATTACAGTATAAAAGTGTATTTCAGAGAGGTGTTCAGAACTTGTTATATTTAGAAGCAAATATGATTGTTGTTTGATTGACTGGTGTTTACGCCATTCTCAAACAAAAACTGACACTAGCCCACATTGTTCGTTTATCTCATAAAATTTGTAAGGACCCATATTAAGGTTATGCTGGAAAATATTACAGCCCAGGCCTGCAGAGTTATGAAGTCAATCTCCCTAAGTGTCATAAAGGAAAACAGTACAACTACACTCCAAACAAACTGCTCATAGCCAGAGGACTGTAACATGGATCCAAATTTCCACAGGCAGGCCTGTATTAACTTGTGCCCAAATAAGTTGCAATTAAAGTCACTTCACTCATTTCGTTTGTTGGTTTGTTTGATTGCGGTTTAACGTCGTACTCAAGGTTATTTCACTTATATGATGATGGATTGTCCACTTCACACTGCACCTAGCCTCATAAGAATGGAAAGCTGGGAGGAAACCCCTGGTAAAAACCATCCCGCGGTTGCCGGAGCCATGATGTGTGACTCTCTCATAAACCTGATGGTCGACAGACTGAATCCCGTGAATGGTACATGGAAGTACACATGCTACTACTTAGCCACGGCTGAGTGCCGACCAAATAAGTGTTAAGTAGACGCATTAGTCACAAGTTAGGTAACTCCACTTGTTTCAGGTAAAAGAATTCCCTTTTAACAACAAATAACAATATAATGACTCCACCAATTCCATGATACAATGAGATCATGAGAAAATTACCAGTGTCACAACAGATAGTCTTGGAGTTGCCTTGGAGCAACAGAGCAACATTAAGGGGTCTAAATCCGCCTAGATTCTTCATCAATAAGCTTAATCACCGTAGCGATGGAGACATATTTAATAAAAATAATCAACACCATCACATCAAGATCCAATAATTCAATGAATTCTTATCAAAGCCTTCTAAGTTTTTCTGTTTATAATTGCAACCAATTATAAACTAATATAAACCTGTTATAAAAAAATCTAATTTGTTACTTTCGGTGCAAAGATGTTAGTGAAAAATTTAATAGTGCAAGAGAGTTGAAAGATTGACAACTAAACTTGGGTTAATATCCAATTTGCACTAGTTTACTACATAGCATGCATTAATATACTTTCTCTTGCTCAGTGGTTTTTGTTTGATTGGGATTTAACATCGTACTTAAGGTTATTTCACTCATATTACAATAGATTGTCAATTTCATACAGTTTCTTGCTTAAATATGGTAGAAAATTAAAAGCAATGACACTCTATAGCACAAAGGCAACATGATTTGTTTGTTTGATTGCTGTTTAACGCCATAGTTTTTAAGTACTTCATTTAACTGGTATTACAACGTGACAGTCCACCGATAAAAGAAACCACCTGCTGACACCACAAGTAAAATACACGGAAAAGACATGACATTCCCAAGATGCAATACAAAGACATCACAAACAGATTGGCTCCACTGTTCCCCCATAATTTAGGACCATTTCAAACAACCACCTAACTCAAATCGCTTGATTGTGATTTGATGCCTACTTAAGATTATTTCACCTATATGGTGTGTGCCAGCCCGATGGGTGAAGGTAATCACCCTTGACACCAGTGGCAACAAATAAAGACAAGACAGGACAATCACAGGTGGTAATACAAATATATCAGAAACTCTCTCAAAGCACCTAACTCTAATCATGGCTTGATTGCGATTTAATGCCGTACTTAAGGTTATTTCACTCATAAACTAATATGAGCAGCACCCTACCTTTGTTGAGAGCAGTCTAGTTAGGAAAATCTCGGAGATCATTTTTAGACCTGCGTCTTTCATATGAGAATCATCTTGCTGTTTTACCTGGAGAATTAACGAGGGTTGTCGGTTAATTAGTTTTATCACACAGGTGCAAAAGACATACACAGAATTGAAAAAAGCGAAATTATCAGAAAAAGCACACAGTGTATAAAATCACACCAAAAATCATTATTCAAACATTTAAGGTATAATACGGAAACAAAAAAATAAGACAAAATTATTTGACAATCATTAATTAATGTATCAAAACCCAATTTTGTTAATAATAGAAGAAATAATCTACCCATCTATGAATATGCATAAAATATTTAAATTCCATGACAATAATCATCAATTAATTGTAAAAAGTCAAATAAATTAATATTACACTTTGTGTAGTAAGAAAAACACTAGTAAACACAAACATTTTGCATACTTATAGATTTAATCCAGTGACGTAACTAGTAAATTTCAGGCTGAAAGCAAGGAATGTTTTTTGACTCCAGGTATTGGTAATGGCTACAGATGAAAGGATATTTTTTGTTTTTTTAAAGAAAACTATGGCTCATTTGGATGGATGGTTCAGATGCTCTGCACAGCCTGCAAATTAGGTAGTTACGAAACTGATATTTTAAATGTTGTTGTTGAAAACTTACAAGATGCCAGACTTTGGCCCCCGAGTCTGTAGTCTCTGGTGTTTTTAGTGTGGGCAGTAACCCAGTGATACTTGACAACGTGGAACTGTCGTAAGTACCTGAAATAAGGATGAAAATATTTATCTCGGCTCAATTGCTTAATTAGGATTAACAGCCGTTTCTATTTCTATTTACTTAAGCAGTAGCATTATTAAAGAAATATCAACAATAATTAAATAATGTTTGTTTCTTTGTCAAAGCTTAAGTTTATTTAATCTTGTAAAATCAAAAAATTAAATTTTCGTAAATACAATTCTTCTATCAGTGCCTCGGTGTTAGCTAAAAAGTTACAGGTTCCAATTAAAGCAGTTTTAAGTTGTAAAAATATCTTACCATTTAGAGATTTACTGTTTTCTCTCTCAGTTAAAATCACAACTGACCCATCCAGGACCTTGTAGTGACCCAGAGTGTTGAGGCGTTTCCAGCCATCCACAGTGTTTGTCGAGATATCCTCATCTCTCAACACCAGGTGGCCTCCAATTCCATTACGCCATTCTAAAACAAGAGGATGATTTTCAATTATATTTTTCTAGAATAATTATCATCCAAACACTTGCGGAAATGGTCCCATACAGAAAAATCTTATAGGATCTTTTAAGATGATTAGAAAATCCTGTAGGACTTTGAAATTCCATGGAAAATCCTATAGGACTTTGGGACTCCATAGAAAATCCTGTATCACTTTAGAATTCCATATAAAATCATATAGGACTTTGAAAGTCCATAGAGAATCCCATAGGACTTTGAAATTCCATAGAAAATCCTATAGGATTTTGAAATTCCATAGATAATCCTATAGGACTTTGACATTCCATAGATAATACTATAGGACTTCGAAATTCCATAGAGAATACTATAGGACTTCGAAATTTCATAGTAAATCCTGTAGGACTTGAAATTCCATAGAAAATACTGTAGGACTTTGAAAATCCATAGAAAATCCTGTAGGACTTAGAAATTCCTAACGGATTCCATATAAAACTCAATAGACTAAGGTTTTATGTCATAATCATAGTAAAGGGTATTTGACTCAAAGAACTTTTGTGTAAAGTGTTTTCATAATGTTGGAAAGTTAAATTTCCTCCAGTGCTAAGTAAAGAAGGTAGTGCTAATCTTCAAACAAACTGCCCTTAGTCAGCGAGCGAGAACCCTATAGGATTATATAGGAAAATCCCATAATTTCATAGAGCAATAAGATTTTACAGAAAATGCAATAGGATTTTTGTGTAAGGGCTAATATGAAGTGAAACTACTGGCTTAACAATAGATCTTCAGCAAGGCATCATGTCATCTAATAGTATATTGACATCATAGCCATAGTCCTGAGCAAAGGATGCCCTGATCAGCCAACTGTAAAAAAAAAAAGCGCCAATTATACTTACCAAGGTCAAGTTCATGAACATTTAGGCGTTGTGAGAAGGGCATATTTCTGTGGGCTGTGTCTAGTATCTTCACTTTCACTTGTGTTATAGTATCACAGTCTAAAGCTTTGCATTGGAACACTTCTCCTTCATGTTCAACGTTCAAAGTCTGAAAAATAATATATAAAAAGTAAGTATATTGTTGTTGTTGTACTCATGGATTTTTCGCTTATATGATGAAAGATTGTCCACTTTTCATGGTTTCTATCATGTGGGTGGATAAACAATGAGTAAACCTGTTAAAAACCATCCCAGTGATAACTGAAGCCTCATGACTCACTCATATATCCGTGATGGACAAACAGAATCAAACCCGTGGATTGAAGTCAAACTAGCAGGAGACAACATGCTAACCACAAATCCACTGAATCGGACTTGAAACTTCGTAAAAGCAAACTTAAGCCTGTGTCACTCATTAGAGAATATGTTAGCAAACAATTTTATAATTTTTTAAGTATCACAACTTGTAACAATATGGTCTAACTCACCAGTGTTTTTGGTTCTATCTTTTCTCGTAAAAGACGATCTTCTGAGAGTGAGTATCGAGCATCTCCCGTCAGGTGATCTACCGGGCCCTTTTCTACCTGTAGTTTTATAGCTTTATATAACTTAAACAATGATGACCCGGCATGGTCCTGTAATAAACAAACAAACAAACATTATATCAAAACTTTTAATGGATTCGGATTAGTTATGTATTCAGGGATCTTACATTTATACAATAGCTTACTAGCGCAATGGAAAGAGTTTGTTTGATTGGGGTTTAACACTGTGCTTAAGTTTATTCCACTCACTGTGCCAGCCCAATGGGTGAAGGAAGCCACTTTTGATGCCACGGGCAACAAAGACAAGACATGACAAAAACAGAATAGTCACAGGGTGTTATACAAAGCATCACAAAAAGATTAGCTTCATGATGTCTCCACAGTTCTGAAAAAAACAGGGCAACAGGCAGATCCTGGCAGGCAGGTGCCTGTCCAAAACTGGTTAAGATTATCTAAATTCTTCTTATTA
Source organism: Mopalia ciliata (assembly GCA_034783835.1). Lineage (NCBI taxonomy): Eukaryota > Metazoa > Mollusca > Polyplacophora > Chitonida > Mopaliidae > Mopalia > Mopalia ciliata. The sequence continues at coordinate 183 of JAVFBW010115357.1, read as the reverse complement.
TATTTTCTGAATGAGCAATTGTTTGGTGTTTTATGCCTTACAAGACAATGGGGAATTAAAGAGCAATATACACTAGCACAGCTAATCTTCCTCCAGTGCTTAGTAAAGACAGAGGGCTCATAATTTCTCATGTTATGATCATAGACTTTGGCTTGTTTGGTTGGGGGTTAAGGGTCGTACCTT
>JAVFBW010115346.1:0-15682 GCA_034783835.1 Mopalia ciliata | reverse complement strand
TTCTTGATTTGCAGTTGTCTAAAGACAGTATTTGCCTGCGTAACGCATTGACAACGCAATAACTTCATTTGGAATATTAACATTCTACTTACCACAAGCAATGAACTTGTTTAAACGAAAGGCTGTCTTCACGCTTTTAATGCAACGCTCAATTTGTCGACAAGGATTGAATAATATAAGACGTTATGCTCAGTCCACAAACAAACCATGACGAAACCATACCTGACTAAATATTTCAAAACTTTTGTTGAAATAAAATATTCTTTGCGATAACATTCTGTATTAACCGCCGTATTCTGGGTCCGATGCGATCATTGAAACTAATGTCGGTATAGCTTTTCTCTTCTGTGGTCTTCTGCCATCTAGCTCACAGAGAACAAAGGAAAAGCAAAGCGAGGATAGTACAACCCATTTTCTCCAAAATAACAATACTCGAAGAGCTCTACCGGGACGTAGACATAACCAGAAACGTAATACACCCAATGAACAATGTAGTTAAACCCACATGTTATATTGTGGACCAAGGTATCGTTCAATATGCTGAGGTCTGTTTTTATATTAGTGTGTACACTCTTAGAAATAATGGTTCTCTAAGCGTTTTTTAGAAAATAGGATGATTCGAAATGGAACAATGATGACAGAAACGGTTCTTTGATATAATAGGATTGGTAGAAATGCATGGAACAGTTGTTGAGGCTTCCATACAGAACCATAAAGGGTTTCACTTGAGCCATAAATGAAGAACCTTTAAGGGTTCCATTAGGGCCATATTTTTCTAATAATATGTCGAAGATATAGGGAGATCTAGTGGTCAATTCTTCGTTTACCGTTAAGCGTAATTATTCCCATTAATGACGACACTGTTACTAACAGCAGTATATTCAGATTTTAAATTCGTAATTTTCTTTAGGTATGAAAGGAATATTAATTCGGCAACAAAGCCAACAGTTTAATGCATTAAAAACCCAAACAATATAAACAGGGAAATGCATAGAAAACCTGGCCGATTTCAGTAGTGTAATTAATGCCTTGAAAATTCCGAACAATTTTAACAATATAATGCATAGATAACCCTACGAATATAAACAATTGACATGTTACGCGGCATACTCTGAACCCAACCCTAACACTTACCCTTATACTAACTCTAAAGGACAACACAAAATCTTATCCTATTAACTTAACCTAAACCTAACCCTAACACTAAACCTAACACTAAAATCACGTCATGTCTTACATGACGGACTATCCTTTAATGCATAAACAATCTGAAAACTTCAACAGTATAATATATAGACAACCCTGGTCATTTCAACCGAATTATGCCTAGAACTATATTGACAATATCATGCATAGAACATCCTAACGATGTAAACACTAAAACGCATAGAAAACCCTGACAACGTCAACAGTATAATGCCTAGGGAACCCTAACAATAAAAACACTATAACTCATAGCAAACCGTTACAGCTTCGACAGTTTAATATATTGACAACCTAAACAATTTCAACGGTGAAATGCGTAGAAAGTTCCGAACAATTCCAATAGTATAATGCATACAGACATGACCTACTGGTAAAAAACCAGTATCAGGCAGGTTAATATGCTCATATTCATTAACTTCTCTACCTCTGAAATTCCAGTATTTAGGCTGATTTATTCTAACCCATTCCAAATATCTTGTTTGTTATAATTTATCAATCCTTTATATATGTAAATAGTCACTACCTTCTCTGGAAGTATATGTTGATTGTCCATAACAACTCAACATTAATATCTATTTAGAGATAGAAGATGATTCGTCGATTTTAATTAATTAACATCAATACACAGTGTAATTAATTTTGAGAAATAACTGTTCTATAATGCGAAATATGCCCATAACGCCGTTGCGGCTGTGTAGTACTTGAGAACTCCAGCGGCCTGGGCGGCCCCTGAACATGCACTTCCTTGTAAACAGCTGGGTGTGTCAAACAAGCGTTTATGTAAAATGAGACGATTGACAACTTACCCACACATATTTGCCAGCGGATGCAAATGAAAACACCATTAATGGGTCTGTCATATAATAAACCTTTTGATGCCGATGGGAATGACATTTATTTCCGTCGTCTTTTTCTTGACATTATTCTTCGTAAAGTTATTTGATTTAGTTGAAGCTTTTAAATTGCAGGCCTCGTCATTCAATTATGGTCACATCAGGACTGCTTAAACTGCAACCAGCCTATTTAAAAAATGTTTGGTCAAGCCACTGTACATAATTCAATAGCGTCCCCTAGGCTACCCCATCTTAAATATTCACTGGGCATAACTGTTAACGATATAAAATTTATTGATTTGCACTATTTATTAAAGGTAACATACTATTTCAAATACCAATTATTTAACAGCTATGAGTATATATGTTAAAGCATAAAAGTTGAGAAACGTTTCCTGTCTAAGTTCCGGCTACGTGTCGAGCCAATTGTAAACTTTGAAAATTTGGGAAATAATAACATTATGTTTGCAAGTCTGGCGGACAATAAATACTGATAACAGCCCGGTGCAGCTTCCGGATTACGTTTGCTACAAGCAGGACATATTTTAACACATGTAATTTTAAGTAATGCTGACAGTTAGTTCATAAACTTGTTGGAAGAGTTGAGTTTCAGTCATGGATGTCTTCTATTCGTACATGATCCTCATTATGCTGCTGTTGGCTCGGGGTAAGGCTTTTTCGTTCTTGATTTGCAGTTGTCTAAAGACAGTATTTGCCTGCGTAACGCATTGACAACGCAATAACTTGCTACGGCCATGAAGTGGGTTACTATGGCGATCTTTTGATCAAGTCACCAAATATCGCCATTCAACATAATATTCAGAGCCAACGTTCATATTAATTCTCAAGGTATCTGATCACCGTGATATTTAATGTCAATCGCTTGGTCGAACGGCCTGACCCATTACGTCACAATTAATTGAAGGCCAAAGATTTAGAACTATTGTCACTTTGAAAGTCTTCTGCTCCCAGCTCAGTTGTTTAAGGCCTCGACGGACGTATCGGAGGGACCTGTAGCTGATGATTTAGACAAAGAGAATTGCTAGAGGGAAACAACTCGATATTTTCAAACCTTTATTTGCATGGATCACCGGGTGTAACTCATATTGCCTGCCAATTCAAAAACATTGCAATACTTTGTTGTGTTTTACAGTGGTTTGTCACAGCTTAAACAAACCAATACAGCTTAAACAGCGAGCAGAAAGACTGCATGGGGAGCCTTGTGAACAAATTAGATCTGATAGATAATATTATTTGTAAACTTGTTCATCGTAATATTTATATTGAATTAGAAAAACGCTTGGTTTCTTTATATACTTACAACTTAACTTTGCTATGGACTGGTTAAATTCAACAGATAATGTGGCAACCCCATATGATATCGGTAATGTGTCCAAAACGTATAATAGGCCTACTATACTCCAAGGTATGATACCATACTACTAGGTATAATACTATACTCCAAGGTATAATACTATATTCCAAGGTATAATACTAGACTCTAAGGTATAATACTATACTCCAAGGTATAATACTATATTCCAAGGTATAATACTATATTCCAATGTGTAATACTATATTCCAAGGTATATACTATATTCCAAGGTATAATACTATACTCCAAGGTATAATACTATATTCCAAGGTATAATCCTATACTCAATGACATACCATCTGCTGGTCAATCAGACATCCGCACACTTTCTACTTTTGCTATTACGCCTGACGAAGTCCAACAATTCTATCTCAAGACGACTGTAGGTAACAGTCCAAAAATTCTAGCCCGCGGCAGTGGCTTAGTGGTAGCGAGTGCGCTTCCTAAACTAAACCTGCTTCGATTTACCGTTCACCGGATCAAGTCTGCATTTCGACCATCAGGTATATGAGCGAGCCACATGTGGTGACTGACAAACGCGGCCGGGCGCGGTTTTTACGAGGTTTCCTCCCGGTTTTCCACCGTAATAAGGCTGTGTACAGTGTGAAGTGGACAATTCGTCGTAATATAAGTGAAATACTCTTGAGTACGACGTTAAACACCAATCAAACAAACAAACCAAAAGTTCTATTCCAAGCCCGAATCATGTTATCCCCTATTTAATCACCCTTTTCGTATTTCTCGGTATAAATAGGTTTATCCTATTCCCTGGAAATAAGCAAATGTTTAACCAATCTTCAAAGAATCTGATCTCGTTCTCCATTTTATAACAAACCAATCTATTTATTAAGTTATTATGTTTTAGAACAAGAAGTATTTGAAAATGTCTTTCTTTTTCTTATTTTTTTTCCTTCACCCATTGGTCTGGCACGTCGTCATATAAGTGAAAAACCCTTGAGTACGACGTTAAACCCAATGAAATAAACAAACAAACAAATTCATTTTTATTAAAAATCAATATCTCCCTCCCAATATGGATTCCTACCAGGAGGATCAACCATTTTACAACCGCTTAACATACATTTTGAGGTTGTTTACAACCTAATCAATGGTAAAGTAGTCATTATTTTAGCACCTTCTTGGGACATGTTTTATTTATAATGTTTATTAGCGCTCTATCGACTATCATTATCAATAATACCCGGAGGAAACCAGCTGCTACATTTGGTTACGTTGAATAGTCCGGGAGGTTTGACATTCCTACAGAGAGATCTGTTAGCCATTCAGGCACTTGGAGACGCTTCTTTTGTATGCGACAACTTATCAAATTCCCAATTAAACCCTCTTGAGTTTTTACAACGTAAAATGCTTGCGGCTAATAATCGGTTTCCCTATAAACGATGCAGGTTCCCTACTCTAAGAAGAGTCTAGTTTCTATACTCTCTCTCAACCAAGGATAAATTCACCACTTGGTATGTCAAACCAATGTTTTCGATAATGCTAACATGAGCATAGAAAATCTAACTTTGCGACAATCCGGGAATATAATTCCCTATGCGATAATTTAAAATTATTGCAAAATACGGTAAAACTCAAATTTATCGCACATGTTCCCCTTAAATGACCCCCCTCCCTCCTCCACCCCCTGTGGTTTAAAATTGGGGAACGTTTATCAGACATAATTTTATGTCGACAGTGAAACAGATGCAGCTCATAATACAATAATCTTTTCAATACTTTTATCAACGATTCACCTGGTTGCATTTGTAGAATTAATTTTGAATTCAAATTTACAACAGATGCTCCCCTTAAATGACCCCTCCCTCCCCCACCCCCTATGATTTAACATAGGGGAACCTTTATCAGACATAATTTTATGTCGACAGTGAACTTAATGCAGCTCATTATACGATAATATTTTCAATAATTTTATGAACGATTCACCTGGCTGTATTTGTGGAATTCATTTTGAAACTGCCAATCGCTTGTTTTTTCATGTAACACAAAACGTGAATTCTGAGTTCTGGGCAAGTTTAAATACTCAGCCTTACCCTAAAACTAACATTAAGCCGAATACTTAACAAACCATTAACCTAACCACAACAAAAGCCCTTAACATAAAACTTAACTTTATATCTTACATGGCGGGTGTACCCTTTTTACGTTGTCCCGTCAGAACCCCCAACAGACAAAAACTATTGGATGATTTCCATGCAGCCGGCTGCACACGTGACTTCGGCTCTCGTTGTTATTGTATGGTTTGCCTGATTTATCATCTTTCGAAAACTATGACATTGCTTTTACTATCTGTCAGTTAAATAAACAACAAACTCCGTTTCGAGGTTGGTCTTCAACTGTTATATGTCTAGTTGACCAATTGATTCATATTTCTGATATTCACCAGTACATAACAAATAGGTCTACCCTATATATCATATCATATATTAATATATTTCATGTTTTGTTTTTTTGACATGGTAAAAGGATAATGTGTAGACGAATTTCTTTTTTGAATTTTATTTTCAGACAGTAAGTGTCAAAATGTTGAGGATGAACATACAAATACGACAGATAGAGGGAACACCACAGCTAATCCACTAGTGACGTCATCAGATTATTTAGTGACGACACCAGATTATTCAGTTGCAATTGAAAATAGGACATCAATCATTGTAAGGAACACCACGTATAGCAGCAATGTGACATCAGCAGAAACAGACTATACTGATGACTTGGAAAGCGAATGTGATGAATGCTTGGCTCGGCTACAGAAACTAGTGGATGACAGAAGGAACAATGAGACCGATATTAAATACAAAACTGGCAACTATTGTCTGTGAGTGTGTATAGTATTTCATATTTTCATTAAAGCATGCGAGGGGGCGGGGGGGGGGGGACTTCATGTTGCCATGTGCTCTCTTATCTCAAGGGGAACAGGGAGCCGACTTTGTGCGATGTATTTTTATTGTGTTCTTTGATTGTCCTGTATTTGTTCCGTTTGTCTTTGTTTTCTGCCAGAGGTGTCTAGGGGGGTTTACTTCGCCCATTGGGCTGTCATGCCACTATGTGTGAAATACCCTTGAGTACGACGTAAAACCCCAATCGATCAAACACACAAATCTATCCAGAGATAGTAATCATAGGCCTACCAAGTAGTTCCACTTTATATTTACTTCCGACTACTACATATCAGTTGGGATCCGTATTTAGAGGGATTAAAAACGCCGCTGCCCTTCGAATCAGTGCAGTATAGCTGGGTTAAAATAAATATTTTAATATCAAAAATAAAAGCTGTCGCTATTTATGAAGTATTTTTATTTTTATTTTTTGTGTGTGTTTTAAACAGTGAATCAACCGCAGGACGGAATGAGCTGATTAACTGTGTAACCAATTCCAAAGCAGGTTGTCCAGGCAACGGAACTATCTTACATGAGATACAGCAGGACCTTGATGAAATCTGTCAGACAGGTAATAAAAGCTGTTCCTCGGGATGTTAGAATATATTCAATCTTCCCTAAGATTTGCTGCCATCAGGATAAGTTGGCTCTGTCTAAGGCGATGTGACCCGGTAAACATAATACTAGAGGGTTGTAAAAATCTTGTGTTGTACATGGTTTACATTCTCAACTAGTCAGTTGCAATTTGTAGTGACACACCTGCTAGTAAACATATTCATTTTCCTTCTTTTTTATATGATGTCGAAAAGTGAGTCATGCTTTTGGTTAAAATTAAGCGATTTGTAAATAGTTTCTGGCATATTTTCACATATTTCCAGTTAGAAGCACAAACATGTGTCGCCTTCGTGTGGATTACTGGATGTTAGGACGATGGGGAGAGAGGGGAGCGCGGGGGGTCACCTAGATAAATCAGAATAGAACTTAGAAAATAAAAAGAAGAAAAGCCAAAACAAAATATCAAATCAAAGCAAAGTTTCATTGGATGTGACTTTACAAACAAACATAAAAACGGTCAAATTCTTAACATCCTTTGATTATAACCAAAACGAGTTGTGGATGGGACCAATATGCCACATTTCTTGTCAATATCAACTTGGGGAGCTGCATTAATATAAGGTGTATAGAGGTAGAAGGCTTGATTTCGTGATTAGATTAAACCAATGCCAACTTTGTTTTCATTGAATTCGTAATGGTTGTGGCTGCACAGTGAAATGATTTTTTGTTGATTGATTTCTCCCGCACAGACTGTTCTATCTACAAGACAATCATAGCTAAGTTAGACTTCTGCTGGACAAACTTTACACAAGTAAAAGCGCTAGAGACATCCGGGGACTACACAGAATTTTGTAGGTGAGTACAATAAAATATTCACCGCCATTTTGTGCGTTTGACAAATTCATAATCTGATACAAGCCTACGTATCACAGTAACATATATACCATATGTATCCACATTAATATATGTCTAAAAAATAATCTCACTTGCACAAGAAAGTCAACTAACAAAAGCCGATGAATCATTGCATGTTTATATACAGGCTTATTCTTGACTCAAATTTAAGTGGCTTTCCTTCCTTACTTTCAGGAAAGAACGACTTAGCTTCCACGAACTCTGCATAATGATATGCGCCTAAGATGTGTGCATGTGTTCGTGACTCCACATTTGTCGCAATAGTTAAAGCAGGGACTGGAATACAATAACATGTATAACTTCTAGCCTTCGTTCATATCATTTAATTTTCTAGTCGAACTATATCTAGTTAACAAGTATGAACAAAGGGTTATGTTAAAATTACAGTAAACAGGAGAGCGCTACTATTAAAAAAAATTATATCTCTTTTCGTTACAACGCCCTCGCTTCACACTGCAGCGAAAGACCTGGTCTGTTGTCAGGGTTCTTCAGCCTACTTATTAAACAGTAGGATACAACTAGATTGTAAGTCATGTTACACCCTGAGTAAGATCGGCCAGGCCCAAAATGGCGACTCCCATTGGTCGATGGGAGGTATATATTTGTCCACCTTAAAGAACAAATGATAATGCCACATATTATTTCAGTATGTTAAAAGGTATCCTTTGAGTGCATTGACAGTTTAATACAAGTCTTTATTGTGTGTTTGTTTGATTGTGGTTAAACGTCGTACTCAAGGGTATTTCACCTATATGACGACGTGACAACCTATTGGATGAAGGAAACCACACTCGACACCATTGGCAACGAAGACAAGACGGGACAAATATGGGACAACTGCAGGACACAATACAGATACCACAAACAGATCGGCTTTCTGTTCCCCTTTAGCTCTGAGGCGAACAGTGCAACGTGAATCTCCCTCCAATCACCCGTTACAAGTCTATCAGATACGTTATTCACATCTAGTAATACAGTGGGTTATTTCAACCCAGACCCCAGCTTTTGCATTAGTCTGTGTCGGCACAGCCAAGTGCTTGACTAAATGTATCAAATCTTTCACTAAAAAAAAAAACAAGCAATGCATAAGCGATGGAAATTAAAATACGCATCAAGCCTGAAATAAACAGAAGATTTTTTTTATTAAACAGGGACGGTACCGATGTACTTTATATGTCTTGGTTGGTAAATGTTTCAATTCGATGCATTCGCTTATTTTCTTAATTTATTTTACTTTTTCATGCAATTATAAATTCTTCAATTTGGTTGTTAATAGAGTTTGGAGGGAGCACGATCTCTGTATTAACTCGATTACAAAGCACTGTGGAGAGGAGATGAATAAATTGGCGTTAGAAAAAGTCATAGAGAGATATGAAGATGAGCAGAGTTACATCAGACTTAAAGACAATGCTGGCTATGTTTGTAATACAGGTACAGTGACACATTTTAATGTTAATATAATTGAATAAAAACAAACTTCTGTTTATTTCAGGCTTGATGTGGTGCGTACTTTAATTTCCATGGCTTATGAAAAAACCAATACATTTTCCCACGTTCGTGACTGTCACGCCCCTCAGAGCCAGGCATATGCTGCCGGCGATTCAGTGCATTATTATAAGGGTCGTGAGCTCGATTCCCGAACGGGAGTCAGCCGGCACAATTTTCTGAAATAGAATTCGTTTAAACTAAGAAAGTGTTATCCCAAAATAATGAAAATACTGTCGACATTCGTTTGCTAAAGGACACAAAACTCATTCATTACATTATTTATACCAATATGACATTAAACAAAAAGATTAGCAATCATGTATTTCCTCCCAACAGACCGCGCTTACTAATCATATTTCCATTTACCGCTCACGGGATCGAATAGTCTGTGAGCCAAAAGCTATATGATTAAGTCACACGATGTGGCTCCTGTAATCACGGGGGTGTTTTTTACGAGGTTTCCTAAGGGTTTTCCACCGTAATTAGGTCCAGTATAAAGTGGACTATCAGTCGTCTTATAACTGAAATACCCTTGAGTTCGACATTAAACCCCAAACAAACAAATCCTGAAAACAAACTGCAAACTAAGATTAAACAAATACATGTAAACTGTAAACGTTTAGCTAGAAAAACAGAAAGGACCTCTTATATCTAGTGTGAGAGGAAAGGATTTTTAAAAAATTTGAGTTCAAATCTTTGCGTGTTGACTGCTGATGGTTTGCAAAGTATCTTGGAACGGAAGTATAGCTAGACCTTTATACAAATAGTTCAGGGACACAAACCCTTCCTCATGTCCTAAGAATACGATAATGCGAAAAACTTTAAGAAATGTTATTCTCCGTATATTTAACCCAAATCCCTATTCATTCAGCTGTATGATGATATCTTATGGATACGGTATATATTTTGTAGAGTGTGGTGAATTACGCCTTACACATATACTCCAGAATGCTTCCAGTTGTATCCAGTTTATCTCTGAAAAGTTACACAGGGGAGACAACCAAATGGAGACTATTTTCAAGTGCAGGTAATTTAACCATTTTTATACCCCTAACTAATTGTTAAGGCATCTGGTTTATATTACAGATATATGTTATATTTAATGTAACAAAATTGTTCCCCCAAAATCGCTACGGTATCTCTGCTATATTACAGATATAAGTTATATTAAATGTTACAGGGTGGAACACCAAACAGTTCGTTAAGGCATCTCGTCTATATTAGTATATTACATATATAAGTTATATTAAATGTTACAAAGTGGTGCACCTAACAATTCGTTACGGCATCTTTTCTATATTATAGTTATAAGATATATTCAATGTTACAGGGATTGGGATTTGTGTGAATTCGAGGAACCACTGGATGAAGACGTTTGTCCTAGCCCACTGAAACTAGTATCCAAAGTAGACCCCAACTATTTAAACATTTTAAAGACATTTAGGAAACTCTGTTTGGCTGATGTTTCTGGTAAATCTATGAAAATGAATGTAACAATACAAGATCGTCAAGGAATTGTAGGATTAGCAGCTATATCCAACGATTTTACAAAACGACAACATAATGAGACGTCGACACAGATCATCTATAAGGCGGCTGAGGTCATAACTGACGTCATCTCAACAAACGTCTCCGTTGAGACGTCATCAGCTTACAATGAGACGACCTCGCCAATTCCCAGCGACGAAACAAGCTTTACTACTGTAACATCGGAACCTATAACATCCACATCTGCCAACCCGATAACCACTGTCCTACAGAAAATTACGAAATTACCAGGGAAATGGTTAGCGAATGGATGGGTTCCCTGTTCTGTAAAAGAACAAGCAGAAGGTAAACAACATTGAAAACACATAAGTAAATAAAAAGCTTTTGTTTCAGCTCTACAGTATTGAATTGTGGATTGTTGTAAGCTAAAGGAGAAGAGACATGTGAGGCAAATACAAATGATGACTAAGTGTTCTTTTATGTAATTAGAAAAATGTTGAATCGAACGGTTTAACCCTTTCACTGCTGATGTACGCCAATTAGCACCATAAACAAACTTCCATTATGTGCTAATGTACTCCGATCGGCGACTGATGTATAAAACATTGATGCTCTATTTTCAATAATTCGTGGTGTATTTTAACCTTTAAATTTCTCACCCCAATGACCAATAATTAGTGTTTAAGCCCAGCAATAGATATATGCATATTGTACAGTCCAGCAGCGAAAGGGTCAATAACATGTTTAATCTGTCAAAGGTTTAAACGGTCGACGCTTTTGAATTATAAAGCTATTTGATTGGTCCATTTTCGTGGAGCTCTTCTGTTTACTGGTAAAAGTACCTACACATTGCCGCGTGGATGGATTTGATTGTAGTTTAGGCATAACCCAATGTGTAAGATCCAATTATAAAATAGATATAACTCGATTAGAAAATTAGATAGCGTAATTCAACACAAGAAATGATGCCTATTTAACCTATATTTTATTTCGGACCGTAGCCTCGCTTTAAATTAGTCCAAATGGTATCACATACTGTGTTAAAGACCAGTCTTCTGATGCTGGACGTAATCAATGTATAAAGTATTAATATCCACTGTGTTTAATACTGCTCGGTATATAGCTGTATACCTGTACCAGGAAAAGTTTACTCCCCATATCAATATTGCACTGCAACGTCATAAATATGTCATTGCATATTCTGATCTGTGGCTCAAAGAAATAAAAACTCAATCGAAATTATGTATGCAGTCTGTTAATATGCTTCTTTGTATCCGTATAAACTATTCGTAACCCTCAATGCAACCAGCAGACCTCCTTATGCCTATAACTCCCGGGACTGATTAGTTTCCATGTATCCAGTTAAAATGTATAAAGGCCGAACTTAACTGCTGACCTGTAACTTGTATGGTTCATATGACATTTTGATTATACAGATACGGATGGGTAAAGATTTAATATTCAACCTTCCTGTTTTGTTTAGCCTGATGTCATGTTTGACTGTAGTTCTTGTTCCCGCTTTGCTACGCTTTGAATACACTAACGTAACCTGGGCTTTTCCAATAATCTGGTTATGCGAGATATTCGGAATTGACCTACTTTTCTAGCTTACGAGAAATGGGTTTTCCGCCTAACAGATACTTTCGTTTTCTGTTATTCTATATAATATAGCGTTTACTGGTTAATTCCGTCAGTGTAAACCTTTATCAACGAACTGTCACAGTCGAGCCAATTTAGCAGAAAAATTTAACACCTTTGAAGGTAAGCCTGTAACTCATATCCAGTTATTAGGACCACTTTAATCTTTGTAGAAGTGTATGGTATCAAACCTTCCTACCCTGGGATAAAATTCTGTGTACAAAATAGTTCATTTGGAGTCTGTTCGACTTCGTACCATTTTTTGATTTGATTTTTGTGTTACAGCACAGCACTAAATATTAATTTGTGTGTGTGTTTTGACGGCCTATATTCTTGTATTTATCATTCATTATGTGTTCAAATACCTCAGAATACACCAGGAAGGCAGGTCTGGGGATAGCACAATGTATAGGGATAATTCCTCCGTCTTAGCCCTACGTCCCGCCTATCTCAACCCATGGTGAAAGTTAGAAATTGATCCGCCGCTATCGCCAGCCTCACAAAAATTAATATCTGATTTTTCTCTGAATTTTTCATTGTGCTAGTCTGGGGTATATACTTATCATTGCAAAGGGAGATAATTTCAATGTGTGAACTCTGGCGAACTCTCTCAAATAATTTTTGTTAAAACGTCAGGAAAAAAAGGAGGAGCTAGATAACTAAGATATTTGTATAAAATAAAAATAAATCCGAGAAAAATCTGATATATGCTTTGAGAGGCCTGCGATAGCCGGGAACCAATTTCCAACTTTCATCACGGTTTGAGATAGGCGGGGAGGTGGGGAGGTAGGGCTAAGACGGAGGAATTACCCCTATTCTAGTTAGGTGCACGATTGGCTTTTCTCATCACTTCTCGCGTTACTTGTCATGTACAGACAGTCAGCCAACGTGTTATATTTAATGTCACATGATGTTTTGCCTAGAATAAATGCTAGTAAAGCCAGAAGTGCGCCTGAATGTCCTATTCATTGTCCTAGTTCTACAATTGGCATGCGCCTAGGTTAAGATAGTGTGTGGTGTATTTGTAAATCGTCCTGTGGTTGTCTTGGTCGTGTTTGTTGCCAGTGGTAACGAAGGTGGTTTACTTCAGCTATTCTTGCGGGATGACACGCCGTCATATGAATGAGTGAAATTGTGTTAAGTATGGCGCTAAACCCCAATAAATCATGCAGATATTAGTATGCCTATAACTCCCGGGACTGGCAAGCGCCCAGTGTATCGAGTAAGTATGTAAGGCCGAACTTAACTGCTGACCTGTAGCTTGTATGGTTAATATGAAATTGTGATTATATATATACGGCTGTGTATAGATTAAGGTTAAGCCTCTGTGCTTTCCTTACGCTGATATCAAGCTTGGCTGTAGCTCTTATTTTCGCATTTCTGCGCTTTAAATACGCTCACACAACACGGGTTTTCCCAATTGTATTGTGCAGCGAAATTTCCCGGAATTGACCCATTTTTCTAGATTACGAGAAACGGGTTTTCCAGCTAACAGATACTTTCGTTTTCTGTTAAACTATATAATAAAGCGTTTACTAGTAAACTCCGTCATTGTATTGGGAGACTTCTAACAACGATCTTTCCCAGTCAATCGCATTAGGCAGAACATTGAACACATTTGAAGGTAAGTCTTTAACTGATAACCAGTTACAAGGACATCTTTCACAAATGTAGGGTATATAACTGATGAGAACAAAAATATGCTTTGTTAATGTAGTAAAAGAAAACTATATATAAATGTAATGATGCGAGCATTAATGTTTAAGATTCGAATGACTAGGTTTAGATAGTTGCAAATCTACCATGTATTAGTATAAAGTGACCGGCTGATTTAGGCTTATCTCAGAGGCCTACTTTCTCGCTTTTACGTCACGTGATGTTTTTCCTAGAATAAATGAAAGCAAGTAGTGCACCTTAATGCTTCGTCCGAAATTGTCTGTACTCCAAACAAAGCATGGGGTGTGCGTTCTCTGTATCGTCTATTAAGATATAAATCTGATATGGCATTGAATAAATTTACACCCAACCGCTTGGTCGTCGAAATCTTCTAGATATAAAAATACTACACAAAATGTTGAATACAATATATCCGGATAAATATATATTTATACAGCAACTAAGTCATATGTTATGAGTGCATGTGACCCTAAAAGTAAAACATACATATTAAGTAAGACTGGGTTAGAATTCCGGACTCCTTCAGTAGTGAGACTGTGGCTCAATAGGTATTGAGTATTGGGCCGAGTAAGATCCTCGATTGGCTTTTCTCATACTTTCTCGCGTTACTTGTCATGTACAGGCAGTCAGTCAACGTGTTATCTTTCACGTCACGTGATGTTTTCCCTATATGATAATAAAACCAGTAGTAAGAAACCGATGGGGTTGTATTTCATTATTTCTGCTTCTGTTCACTGGGTTTCACAAGAAATATGGCCGGCATTGTATATCGCACCTAAATGGTGATAAACACCATAACTAGAAAAAAACTTTCTTAAACAAAAGTAGGAAAAGGTGATTTCACTGGGATTATGAGCATACATTTTCAACAAAGCTTCTAGTAGTGGACCTGCTCGCTTCGAAGCTTGTTTAAATTACACTATACAGTCTTTCAGTTCGGGCAATTTGTAGTTCAAAATTAATGGCTACACATTGTTGAATATGTCGAGTGTAGGCTGGCTATAGTAAAATAATAAACGTTCTCTTACTGAAGGGAAGCATTAGTTATCGAGGTACACGTCTGTGAAGCAAGTAATTGACATACATTCCACATTATATATAGCACAATGTATAGGGCTAATGCATTCGTCTGATTTTCTCAACCAGTGTCAGAGGTAGCTACTCAGTTTAGCTCTTCTAATCGTGTAAATACCCTATAGTGGAATCTCAGGTAGCCCTAAATCATGAATTTAGTAGACTAACCGGCCTATTATAGGTCCATATCCCCATCAAATAAATGCTGTGTATTTGTTGGCATCAACTCATCAAGTGTGCTTCTTCAATTTGTCGAAGATTTATTTTACTCGCCCTTCTACAACACATTTTAAAACTTTCCAGACAACAAATCAAATTTGACTGCCATGACAGCCATCTTTTGTATCCACAGGGTTATTAGACACTTAACAAAACCTGAATATCAAAATATTATGACTACCACTGAGGAGTTTAACATAGTATAACAATTCCAAATAAAGACAATTATTTAATTTTGACTCAACGTTTCGGTTTATTGATCAAACCATCACCAGGAGTAATTTTAACTAGAGACATAGGTATATATATGCAAACAG
>JAVFBW010115335.1:0-15682 GCA_034783835.1 Mopalia ciliata | reverse complement strand
GTATTTGTGTCCGTCGTCATATAAGTGAAATACCCTTGAGTACGACGTTAAACCACAAACAAACAAACAAATGAACCAAATATTGAGATGGAGATCTTTATTCTAGAGCAAAAGAAAATTAACTTTTATGATAAAACTTAAGACTACATTATTTACAACAGTGGTGATTTGACAATCAATTCAATACAGGTAGCTACCTGAAGAGGATTAACAATCTGCCCGCTGTGCATATACGCAGGCAGATTGTTGTAACTCGTACACTGGGCAAATTAGAACAAAATTGAATTGGTCTTCAATAGCGCTTGTTTTACATATAAAGCTCTCTAATTAAACTCATATAATTAGAGACCCCCTATTGAATCCCAGTAGAGGGAAACAAACTTACTTTTGTTACAATAAAAATATAATTAGTAATTAGAAGTCCGATTGGCTATTAACTCTTTGCCTCCGAATTCGTTTTTCTCTTGTGGATCTATTTAAATGTAATATCCTAGTAGAAAATGTAAACAAAATTACGTTTGTAAAGTAATATGGCCATAACTTTTAAAAGAGTCCTAGGTATAGAAAAGTATATATTTTCTTTATTACGAATACTTTCTCTGTCTAAAAAGTCTAAAATATCGCTGCTGTCAGTGGCTTGCCGGAGGCAAAGAGGTAAAGCAGTCTGGGTGAGTGGAATTTACTGCTGGCGAGTGGGTCCCCTCATTCTGTCTGTCATGGCTCGATTTATACGATTTCCTCGGGTCTAAACCTGCAAAATTATCTGAGCTAGAATCTGTTCAAAATGAGAAAGATTTTTATTTTTTCTGAAAAAAATACCAAAAAATGGATATATAATAAGTGGTTTTCATGTTGTTATTACAGGCTTGTATAATCCTTCAGCACATAGGTAAAGTAGGAAATGGAGCCGTGTCATTTCCCAGTAAACCAGACGAAGCAGACAAGCAAGCCAATGCACTGTACAGGGAATATTTTAGAGACGTTGAGATGTCAGTGGCCACACAAACCACAGAGGAAAGAATGGCAAGGTTAGAGTGAGCTTATCAGTGCGGTAGTGTATGCTTCTCACCTGGATATAGTTTTGGGCACAGGTTACTGGCTTTGACCAAAAATATTAGTTCTTCCTCCCTAGGCTGGTAATATCAAGGAGATACTACATCTTGGGAAGCATTATATCTATTCCATCACCCATACAAATAACAACGTGGGCGAAGTAGAGAATAAATTCCAAGATTAACGTCCAACTTAGTAGTTAGCTTTCTTCAGTTAAGACAGCGGGTGGGATTACATAATTTTAGAATAGTCATGCTTGTATGTGTTTTGACCATGATAAGTAGAGAAAAAATTCACAAACTTGGTATGTAGTTTCATTCTGATAAGATGATGGGTGATATTGCATTTCACCAAATTCCTTTAAATCAAATGGTCGTTATCACATAATTTTGGCATATTCATGTCTGTATGTGTTGTGAACACAATAAGTAGAGAATAAATTCACGTATTAACTTTAAACTTTGAAGAAAGCTTTCTGCCTTTAATACAATGGATCGGACTGAATTTCATCGAATTCTGTAAATATTCATTACTGTATAATTATATGTTATAAACTCTGTAACAAATTCATGAATGAACTTAAAACTTGAAATATAGTCTCCTCCTAATAAGGCAACAGATGGGATGGAATTTCATCACGTTCTGTTAAAACAAAATGGCCACCATAGCATAATTTTACAATTATTATATCTGTATATGTTGTTAACACGATACCTCTACAACAAATTCTCGGATTAACTTGAAACTTGAAATATAGTCTTGTCTTATTAAGACAACAGATGGGATTGAATTTAATCCAATTCTGTAAAACAAAATGGCCAACAGTGAAGCATTTTACAATATTCACACTTATGTGTTCTGAACATTTTGAGATCAAATTCACAGATCAACTTTAAACCTGGAAGTTAGCTTCCTACCACTAAGATATATGATAGAATGGCATTTCATCTAATAACGCAAAGCAATATGGTCCCCATTTAATAATTTTCAATATTCACACCTACATTATAATTTTGAGAACAAATTCTCGGAGTAACTTGAAACTTTTACAGTACATGTAGCTTCCCCCCATTAAGACAAATAATGGGATTTCATTTCTCTAAATTCTTCAATACAAAATGGTAGCCATGCATAATTTAAATGTTTTTCAGACTTGGAAAATATTTTCCTCCATTTAAGAAAGCCATAGGATTGCATTTCATTTAATTTTACAAAGCAAAATGGCCATCACTCAAATTCAGATATTCACTTCAAATATAGATGTGGTTGTATTTCTCTAGGTTTCACAACAAATATGGCTGACATTGCAAATCGCACCCAAAATGGTGATAAAACCATTACTTTTATTCTTTGGTTCTTTGAAGAAAAAATTAGTTCTTAAACAAAAGCATGAAAAGGTGATTTGTTACTATTTATTTGGAATTCTTCGATTCAATTATTGTGTTTATCTGAATGCCAAGTTCGACCTGCTGTTGGTGATTTTTAGCCCTCTGTTTTAAATATGCACTTCATTAAAAAAAATTTCGTTAAATCACATCTGTTTTGGGTTTTCAGAGACTTTACGACTTTGTTCAAGGATATCAGTGGTAAGCACATACAATTATCTAAAAATATCGATCTATTAAGTGTGCACTTGACATTAAGTGTGAAGTGCGACTTTAACTGTTTTATTGTGATTTTGTGTTAACCTGGGAGATGGTGAAGCACCAATTTTTTCTTCAGAAAAGAAATCAAAACAGAAACAGTGATAATTTGGTCTCATTGGACTCTCTTTAACACTTGATTTGTTTGATTGGGGTTTAACATCGTTGTCAATGGTATTTCACCTACATGACAACAAATTGCCCATTTCGCTCTGTTCCTTGGTAAAATTAAAATACGATGGAAAACCCTGTAATCTCTGACGGGTATATAAGTGAGTCACACAATTTTGCTCTGGCAATCGTGGGGGGTGGTTTTGACTAGTTTTTCACTGCATTAGACAAGGAACAGTGTGAAGTGAAAATCCGTCGTCTTATGAGTGAAATACCCTTGAGTATGACGTGAACCCCCAATCAAACAAATGTAGCCTCGGTTTGTGTTTCAGTGAGCATATAATATATATACATGAAGAGTCATTGACGAAGTAGATTCTACATAGAAACTTACTTACTTTTTGAAAAGTGTTCATTGTAGAGATATCAAATTTAATTTTTTCTAATGTTTTGGAAAGATATTTTTTGTGTACTTTTCTATGATTTAATATAGTTGGATATAGTGCCAGTGAAATCGATCTTAGCACATTTTCTTACTCCATATTAATATGTTAGATGCCGCAACAAAATGGCTTCTTATTGCCCCTTAGCTTAGATAGCAACAAGAAGCTGCTCTCAGTCTCACCCACCCAGTGATTTGAAGAATGTCAGATATTTTTTTAATTTTTTGGGGATATGGATATTCTAATCCTATATCAGAGTAACAATAGCTTTGAGTATAGATATTCAAATCAAATGTCAGAGAAACAGTAGCTTTGAGTATATATATCAGGCCTTACATTTTCAAATTTTGGCGTGAACGAAATACCGCTAACCTCAAAGAAACATCCTGCAGCCACTGTGTCTGCGATTCAGTGTTATTTTGAAAGACGGAGCTTAGGATGTCAGATACACACATTTTTGAAGGTGTCAATACCATAGGTTATGTCATCTACAGACTACATGTTACTGTGTATATTAACAAATAGGCCATGACGCCTAGCATTCGAATCACCACATTTCACTTTATATGAATACATTTATGATCTCTTCTTTTGCATGGAGAACTCTCATCTCTTGATCGGTTTGTTTGTTTGTTTGATTGGTGTTTAACGATCGGAAATCTTCATGGTGTATATTCCCGCGAAAATGAATGACGCGGCTCCACGTGACTGACCAGTCTAAAAATAGACTGTAGATATTACCATGTGCAAAGCCAACCTTGCCAGATCACTGCATGCAGTCCGGAGCTCATTCTATTAGATAAATAAAGTACACAAGATTGGGAATTCAATAAAAACATGCATGCACCTTTATATAGGTCAATATATTATATTCATTACGTTGTTCACACTAAATAATGGACAATACGACTGTCCCCTACATCATGCAGCACGTGTAGTATATCGAGCAAACGGAACTGTCCCGTTCTCTATAAATTGGACTTATGAGGTGAAAGTCATTGCATGAGATATATAGAGATTATATGTACAGTGCGTGATACGTGACGATATATCAGCTCGAGTTGTCTCAGGTCGGACTGCAGTATCAATCGAGCTCGAAGAGAGAGATTGATACGAAGTCCGACCTGAGACAACGAGAGGTGATATAACGACACGTAACACACACTATACATATAATCTGTTTATCATATACCTTCAATGTTTCTTGAAAAAAATCGATTTTTGGGACGAATTTGACAAACTTTCAGGGAGGATCGCTTGACAGAGGCAAAGTACTACTTATATACTATTTAGTCCGAGATTTAAAATAACCCAATGTTTAATTGTGACATCGTATAATAAAACGGACTGTTTGAAAAAAGTTCGAGAAAACATTGTTCAATTTTAAACACTAACTAGCGGCTTTATTTTGTTTAATTATAATGTAATAATAACATAAATGGAAGAGATTGTCCGGTTGCCAAGTGTTGAGCTGCTACACAAGGTCAAGGGATTTCCCCAGTCACGTTAGGGGGCGCTGTCATATAGAATGTAAACATTGAAAGCAGTCCATTTTCAAACCGTACGTATATGAACCATCTGATACAGATAAATATACGATGCCTCTGTAGGGCCTATCTGTGTGGTGAGACTCATAGTCATATGAGAAATATATATAATATTGAAAAGGCGTATATACGTCTGATACGATGTGGCTGCCAACTAATTTTAGCCGCCGGACAAATTTTACCGTACGCGAACGGCGATCGTTCGCGTGAAAACCAAACTGCGTAACCTTCACGTAACCTGAACGAGCGTTCGCGTGAAAATGTAAGGCCTGCTATCCTTCCTTCGATGTATCATCGCACCATGGCTAAGAGCAGTTTTTTGAAGAGAAGCAATGCTGTCTTTACTTACCACTTTACTTTCCAATAGTATCAAAACTCTTTACATCTTGGTTGTGCTTGTGTCAATTATTGTTGAAATACACCACCGTCACATAAGTGAAATACCCTTAAGCACAGTGTAAAACACAGATCAATTAATTGATGTGTCGTTCACAGGAAATAATCACCTTGTCCACCTCCGATATATGAGGAGGCTATAGCATTCAGGTTTGCATCATATCTAAGTAAGGTAGATTTAGAGGTGGACAGTCTTTCCTCATATAAGCTAAGTACTATTCAGTACTAAGTTAAAGCCAATTAAAACCAACAAGCAAAAGGGGTGTGATTATTATATCTGCTGTCACAGATTTAATTTATGGAAAATGTGAATGTAAAGAAAACAAATAAGAGAAATTCCAATCCTATATGTTATATGATTTAGAATCCCCACCTCTCATCATATGTCATCTTTTTTCTTTCATTGATTGAATTGTATATTTTTAGGACACAGTTCCTCCCTCCACACACACAGCCTTCAAAGGAAATCACTTACCATTTATAGGTTTCACATTCACAAAACACTGGTAAGTTTGGACTAGGACTGCAAGGGTTTAAGCGGCTCATTATAAAGAGTGAAAACAAAACCTCAATGGAATAAAGAACGGTTAAAGAAATACATAAGAATGTTTCAAATAAATGCCGGTCATGAAAGAAACTAAAATAAAAAATGTTCAATGGCCAATTTCTCCTACCTCTGTTACAAGTCTTCTGTAAAATAAATACGCAAAACCCTTTGCAAATTATAAGATATAAAAAATGTAAACATCTTCAAAACCAAATGTTCTGATCCCCGCCCAAATGCAGCAAACCTTGCCTCTTTTTCACAAATCTTACAAATTCTGATAAACACTAAAAGATTTGTTACAGGATAGTGGAATAAATTTGCCATATCCACTAGAGCACAAGTTGCTGGAGGACTTTCACCTCAGTTATGAAAATTTATCTGACTATTTTAAAACATGTTTGTTCTTTGTGTAGTTTATTATCAGACAAGGGCTGTCTAGCCGTGGCGCGGAGTGGCTCAGTAGAGAAAGATGATGGCAGCAAACAGACAAATGAAAAACGCATTCTGCTCTTAGAAGATAGGAATAGAGAACTTAATAGAAAATTAACCGGTGAGTGCTTACAAGTGGTAGTTGCTAGATTATTTGTCATTTCCTTATACCAAGCCCTCATAAGCAGAGTAGTTTGTAGGTATACAAGTTACTGTTGAGGTTTCTTTTTAGTGTTTGTATTTTTAGTTTTTCCTCTTGTGATCGTTTGTTGTCACTGTTGTTTAGTCATGCTTCATCCATAGAGCTGTTTTATGAGTGAAATAATCTTATTGTGATAACAAATCAAACTCAATTTGGAACTAACAAAGCAAATCATCCTACGCCTATATTTTGCAAAATCAAAATTTTCAAAATATTCAACTTAGCTGAATACAGCTAAGCTGAAATTCAGCTGTATGTGGCGTAAAACACCAATCAGTCCCTAAGCTTATAAGAGACCCGTGGTTAAGAGGTTAGCGTGTGTGCTCTTACTAATCCTCCTTTGATGTACAAATAATGGGATCAACTCTGTTATTAACTGTCAGTTTTATGGGCGAGTCACAGAACATGGCTCCTGTTGCAGGGGTGTTTTTTTACAAGGTTTCCTCTTGGTTTTCAAGGGTACTTAGGCAAGGAATAGTGTGAAGTGGATAATCCGTCATCATTCAAGTGAAATACCCTTTAGTATGATGTTAAACCCCAAGCAAACAAATACACCTAAGCGTATAAAAAGTCTACATTATTTATGAGAGTATTCCTGTTTGTAGAAGCACAGACAAAGATCCAGGAAGTGAACAATAAGCCCCAAACAGGGGCAGGGGCTGCGTCAGAGATAGACGGCGAACTGGCTCAGTTACGAGATGAAATCACCAGTCTTAAAGAAGAAAATTCAATACTACATAAAGTCATATCAGGTAAGAGTTTTTGTTGCGGAATGTCAAAGTGAGTAAAAAATAGTTTAAAAAAATGATTTTGCAAGATCGCAGTATGAGATATTAACTAACGAGGGTTAGTTTTTCTATTATATAATGACCTACCTAATGTTTTCAATTTCTTAACAAGGGTGAAGGTAGAAATGTTATTAGGTGAAGGTAAAATAAGGCAGTGTGCCTTGAGGTATGTTCATACTGTCAGCTGTGTTGGTATATTGCTTTTTATCAGGGAATGTATACAGGACAGTTCACTTTTTATACACCCGTCATTTGACAGGACGCATTATGTTATAAGGTTGTCGGTGTGTCTGTCTGTTTGTCCGTCCGTCAAATTTTTGGTTTCTGGACGTTATCTGGAAAACCGCTTAATTAAAACAAATCCAACTTGGTATGTGTGTTCCATGTGACAAGACGGCGCTTGAAATGAGTTTTGGCATATGTTGGATTACAGGTGGTGCCCCCTGGTGGCAAAGTCTAAATTTCATTTCTCTATGTTAATTTGGAAACTTCTTGTGGAATTCAAATCAAACTTAGTATGATTATTCCATGTGACAAGACGACGCTTGGGATGGATTTTGGCATATGTTGACATACATTTTTTAAGGAATTCAAATCAAACAAAGTTTGATTGTTTCATGTAACAAGACATCGCTTGAAATATGTTTGGGCCAATGTTGGACTACCGCTGGCCCCACCTGGTGGAAAAGTCTTAATTTTGTTTCTGTATGTTGATTTGAAAACTTCTTGTGGAATTCAAATCAAACTTTATAAGATTGTTCCATGTTACAAGATGTGGCTTGGGATTATTTTTGGCATATGTCGGACTGCAGGTTTAAGTTTAAATTTCAGTTCTGTGTGTAAATTTGAAAACTACTTGTGGAATTCAAATCAACTTAGTATGACTGTTCCCATTTCACAAGACACAGTTAACATATTCCACATGTCAAAAAAGGTGCTGTGTAGGATTTTCTTTGGTTTATTTTGTCTAGACAGGCTGTCACCGGGTGGATTCTATTCAAACTCAATTTTAATATTCAATTTTAATTTAATATTGCTTCAGGGGTATATTGCGACTCACTTGAGCTCTTGTTTGTTCAGTTTACTGTTTCTGTTGAAATAACCCCCTCAATTATATAAGTGATATATTATGGAGGATGTCGTTTAACACCAACATGTTGAAGATTTTTTTTGAATTCTGTTAAATCTCTAGCTAGAAGCCTGCAATAGTTTTCATATTTATTCACATAGCAGGCAAAATGTTGTCGTTAGAATAAAGATGTATAATTGTCCATTTCCTGACTTTTTAGTTACACAAACAGACAAGTCTAATTTGGAAAACGACTTTGAGAGATCACAGAGTGCCAAGCAGGATTTAGACCGGTGGCTGAAATTACTTGAAGAGGAAAAAGCTAATCTACAAAAAGTTAGAATTGTGTATCCTTATCTGGAAATTTCTCCAATGTATTATGTCATCCTTATAAGCCAATTTATCATAAACATAAACAGGAGTTTCACAGTCTATTTGCTATTTAATTTTTTTAACTTGTATTATAGTTTATTTTTAGCAAGCTCATTTCATTTCAATTTTTTGGCTTATACCCAAGACAGCTTGGAAATAAAAATAATGCCTGCTTCATCATTCATCAAATAACTTTGTGGAGTAGGTGATAAGATTGATTGAAGCTTCAACGGTCAATTTAATATCTTCTCTGTTATTTTTCTGTATTTAAGGAGATAAAGAGCTACCAGGATGACTGTAAACAGCAGAGTCGTGAGCTGAAGGAGACGTACGATCAATTGACTGTATTCAGGGATCAATTAAGAGAGTCAGAATCTCAGTAAGTAAAAACCACAAAGCCCAGATAAAGAAAATTTCTTCTAATTATCTAGTGAAATAACATTAAGTACTGCATTAAACCCCAATGGAACAAACAAACAAACCTAATTATCTGTTGAAGATGTTCATCACCATAATTACCACATGCAACATACTGTGAAAGTAATTCAATTTTAATTTTAATTTTTAGCGAGGAGCGTTACAGAGTACGGGAAAAAGATCTGAGACGACAGTTGAGGAATAAAGATGAGGAGGTGGAGGAGAGTCGACAGATGGTGGAGACGGTAAAACTGGACATGAGGAAGGCGGAGAAAAGCAGGGAAGATGTAAGCTAACATTTTATTGTGGTGTCTGTAGCTATTTACTGTTGGAGTGGGTCACTGTCATATCAGTAAACTACCACTCAGTATGTTACCAATCAATTGGTGTTGCCCTAGTTTTTATTATTGTTGTACTAGTGCTACTTAGAGTTGTACTAGTGTTAATTATTTATGTACTAGTGTTAATTATTTATGTACTAGTGTTAATTATTGTTAGAATACCCATGGATTTGTTCTCACATAAAGAGACCCCATTTCATGAAACTGGAGCTCAACATTGGAGATAGCCTTCAGCTAACGGTGATATGTTTTAAGCAGAATCAAACTGTCTTTTACTTAGTACTTTAGAAACATTATTTTTCTGACAGAACAAAACATTGCACAATTTACATGTTTTCTATCTATTGTTGAAGTACACCGCTGGGATACAAGTGAAAACCCATAGAGTAAAGTGTAAAATTACCATCAATCAATCCCAAATCTGCACAAACACCAAAAGAAATGTAAAAGGGTCTGATTCCTGTATATTCCTCTTAAGTTCTTAAAATAATGGGATGTTACACACATTTTGCATTTTACTGCACATGTCTGCAAATAATATACTGGTCCACTACTCATGGATTCCCAGGAATAGTCTGTTTTCACCTCTTTTTTGGAGAGGTCATGTCATGGTGACCCATCGAAGTGTTGGACGTACAACACATATCCAGGTACATGTATTTTAGTGTGCCTGTGATTAACAATGTGTCCTCTCTGTGCATTACCATACAGGTCAAATATCTTTGGGTTCAACACCAAATAAAATTTTAAAATCTTTAGAGACAGTAGTTTCAATTTAGTGTCTGTAGTTTTCTGGTTTATTTTTCAGTATAAAAGGCAGAGTGATGATCTTATGGCTCAGGCAAGCAAGGAGAGAAAGCTGAGAGAAAGTGCTGAACAATATGGACGCGATATTGAACGAGATTTTGAGACGATGAAGCAACGGCAGTTGGGACGAACGCCAAGCACAAGAATTGTTAACGATAAAGAAATTTCAAGGTATGTAAAACTTAGTCAAGAAAATATTTGCTCTATGATAATTTGTTTGTTTGATTGGGGTTTAACGTCAAATTCAAGGGTAATTCACTTATTAAGATGGGTCCTCATGACACTGTTCCTTATTTGGTTGAAAACTGAGAGAAAACCTAATAAAACCACCACCTCTGATTGCCAGAGCCAATTTGTGTGACTAACTCATTTACCAGATGGCGAGCTGGTGGACATAAACTCTTGGATGGTACATCGAAGTAGGTATAATAAGCAGGCACCCTAACCACTAAACCACTGATAGTGCCCTTTTATGCAGGTTTACTTGAACTCAATAAATATGTGAAGCGGTCTTGAGGACATTGAGCATTTTGTACAAAGTAAAATAATTTTATTTTCCTCTGTTTTAATCAGGTTAAAGGCGTTACTGGAAAAGAAAGAGGTAGAACACGAGGAAGCGATTGACAAACTGAGGTCGGGACAAGCCGCAGATACAGCAGTCATCCTCTCACAGGTCAGAGAAGCCGAGTCCAGGTACAATCAGATGAACAAAGAATCAAGTGCACTACGACAACAATTAGTGGAATACAAAGACATGATTGATAGAGCTCACGATGAAAACGATGGTCGCCAACGAGAACTCTCAGATGAAGTAATGAGGCTACGCAGAGAAAACAATGAGGTCAGTGTATTTTGTTGATTTTTTTGTCATCTTTGAAATGGAATGTTTTTAATATTCTTTGCTTCTTCTCTTTTGTCGTGAGGCTCTAAGGATCTCTCTCAGAACAATTCAGTTGATCTATTTCTGATATTTCTGTGTTATGTCCTGTCTTGGTGTGTTGCTAGTGGCGACGTGGGTGGTTTCATTTCACCCATGGGGCTGGTTCACTGTTATATGAGTGAAATAACCGTATGTGTTAAACCTGAATCAAACAAAGTGAATTAATTCACAGATGACTTGCAATCTTCTCTTTCTAGACATTTTCAATATCTTTATATTTTATACGTGAATTGACTTTGGTACTTTTTTTAACAGAAACAAGACAACATGGATATGTTGGCTAGAGAGTATAATCAGTTGAAGGATGAGCTAACAGATTTGAGGAGCCGAGGGGAATCCGTTGCTCACTGGGAAGCTCAGATAGGAGAAATTATCAAATGGTGAGTGGAGTCACAACTCACATAACTTTCAGAGCTGCCCCGCCCCGTAAGAGAGCGGGTGGGCCATGACCCTGCAGAATACTCCGTCGGCTTCCTCAGCCGATCGTAAGAGGTGAGAAAAGGGGTTGCTTTCTGTTGCCCTGGTGTTCACAGAGCTAAAGGGTAACGGGAAGCAGAATTGTTTATGATGTTCTGTATTTGTGTTTGTTGTCATATAAGTGAAATGCCCTTGAGTACGACGTTAAACACCAATCAAACAAACAAACAAATCCAGAGCTGCCCCATGGTGTATTGCTTATCAGCTCAGAATAGAGAAATGCAAATATTTGTAAGGAGCTTTCCATGAAAGTTTTGGATGATAACTAAAAGCACTCACATTGAGTACATCTAGTGTAGCTGATTAATGAATTACAGATAGGATTTCTATTCAGGATAAATTTTCAAAATTCTGCAGGAGCTAAAAACAGCTCACAAAACTTGTTGGACAAGAGTGTTTTACATGCAGGAGAGTGACCACTCTCTTGACATGGATAGCCCTGTTGCAATGTGATGTTTCTATGAAGTGCTTGTACAATCACTTTTGATTGAAGATATGTATATGGGGGGGGACATTAAAAGTTAAACGTTTATAAGTAGCAAAGTATGAATTATATGGGTTTTTTTCTTCAGGGTTAGTGAAGAAAAGGAAGCACGAGGATATTTGCAAGCTCTTGCTGGTAAAATGACAGATGAACTGGATCAGCTGAAGGGCATGAACATGACTGGGGATGAAAATGTAAGTGGTGCTGAACATACATTTCATTTAGTTAAAGACTTAATTTGTAAAACAAAAATATTGGTTATTTTTTCAAAGACTGAATTTCTCTTGCGGGTAACCTAGATGTAAATATAGTATTGCTGCAATATTGCAAGAAAACGGATACAGATTAATCCATTAAACAGATAATAGCTTTTCCTATTTTAAGCAATGGTTGCAATTAGCAATCGTAATCTTAATGTTACACCTGTGAAAAAAAGACACTTTGGAAAGTTAACTAAAACTCTGCTATGTACAATAAAACTATTTAACATTTGTTTTGTTGACATTTACAAGCTGCAATTTTAACATAACTTGGTTTTATTGGGGTCTTTTTTAATAAATCCCAAAGTTGACAATCCATAAAGCCTTGTTATGTTTTTTAACATTTCTAGTTCTGTGTAGCCATCATATTCACATAATTATGTCTTTTGATTGATAGGAGAGGTTAAAATGGACAAACCGTCGATCTCGCCGTGTTGACAGGATGGAGATCCTCAACCTGCGTCTCAGTCTACAAAATGAAGTTCAAGCAAAACAACAAATATATAATGAGCTGTCAGAATTCAAAGCCAGTCACGTCGAAACAGAAGGGTGGGTGTTTATTTCTATTAACATAAAATCTCTATTTTGCATCCATTTGTTAAATTTGTAAGTAAAACATGTTCTACAGAAATCCTCTACAAAATATTCCATAGTCCATTTTAGTATTATTATTCCTGTACATACATACGTACATACATACATACATACATACATACATACATACATACATACATACATGTATTTAGGCAGGGAAAAACTTTGGTGGATCTCTCTCACACAACTACCTAAGAATGGTGTGCATTATTATATATATATATTTTTTTTTTTTTCTTTTTATTTACAGAACACTGCTTGAAGCTAGGAGGGAAATAGAACGTTTACAACATGAAATTGACTCATTAATTAAAGAAAAGGAAAAGTTAACAAGCAGTAAGTAATGTATATGTTTCTTAATAGCTATACTTCTCAATTACGAAAGCCCGCGACTGTAGCTTAGTGGTTAGCGAGTATGCTTACTAATCCTACTTCAATGTTCACAGGATTGAATGTCAGTCCACCGACATGTATAGGAGTTAGTCAGACGATGTGGCTCTGGAGATGGTAGGGGTGGTTATTACAAGGTTTCCTCTTGGTTTTCCGCCATAAAGGAATAACGAACAGTGTGCAGTGGATAATCCGTCTTCATATAAGTTAAATACCCTTGACTTCGATGTTAAACACCACAGTTAGAAATCATTTGAAATGGACAGCACTCTACCTACTCGAGATAGAACAACTTGAAATCTTGAAAGCTGCTAATGTCTCTATTTGAAGCACTGACATGCGGGAACTCTGAAATATCCAATTTTCTTTTCAATCTAGATTAAATAGTTCTGTTCTTTTCTCATTTCAGTGCAATCTTCAGGTTCTTTTATTGAAAAATGGCAGGAAATCATCAAGTTTAATGATGTAAGTAGTCTATCTAAATTGTAACATTTATGTTTCAGTTTTTAACCGATAGTAGTGAAATATCATTTGGCTGCCGTATACAACACATGCCAAATAAATTAAATAGTTTGACAATGTATTGCAATGGTAAGGACACCTCCAACACAAACTGTCCTGCATAGAGCACCAATTAATCTCTCCTTTCACAAAAGCATTTAGTGAGTTGTAATTTGACAGTGCTTGAAACAAACCTGCATCTGGTTAACTAGTGATTGATAAGCGACTGTATACACTTATAGACTGACACTACCTCTATATAAAGCAAAACATCTCTAGTATGGGCTGGGCAAGCTCTTTAGGCAACAAAGTATTTCTTTTAAATGACTGCTGACTTGTGGTGTAAACAAATTGTGGGTATGTTTTATAATATATATTATTTCTCTGCAGAATACTTATGACAGTGAAAGCAGTATAGGTGATGAGACAGACTTTGATTCTAAGACTGACATAACCATAGGGGCAGATAACCATGAGGACATAGCAGTTGCCTCAGACATCCCACCTCACCTATATGATGTCCCCGGGAAAACAGACTCATTGCCACGCCCTGTTCTCCAACCCAAAGAACACCAGTTCCGGTTTAAAACTTTCATCACTTCACAGAAATGCAGCCACTGTACATCACTGATGATAGGTTTAAAACGACAAGGTGTCACATGTATGAGTAAGTATTACTTACAGTATTGTCATCTGTATTTACTACGGAAAGGTTTCCAAGTTGAGTTCATGCTTGAGGGTTTCTGCCTCATACCCCATCCAGTATCGGACGGCTTAGAGCTGTCAGGGTCAATGATACATGGGTTTCACCTATCATGATATTTAAGTTAATGGTTGTTTGTTCCATGTGATGCTGGCTATCCATCCTTCAAAACAGCTTTAGATACCAATGCTGTTCATCAGTATCAATGCTCCTCTCATCACTGTTTATCAACCAAAGCAGTTAATTAATCCGCATTTTGGCTAAGGTCAAAATGACATTCAATGTCTGTAAGAAGCCAGTGAACTGAAAGAGATTGATGATGAGCTATTAAAAAAAAAAACTAAAAAAAAATGGTATCTTAAAAACAAACTTATTATATTATGTATACACTTCACCAACTGACCACATGAGTGACACTTTGGGCTATTACTTCTGTAAAAAATCCAGTTGGAATCTAATATACTTCAGAATGAAAATTCACTTAATCTTTATTGTTAGTCAGTTGTTGTGAAATTTGTGTGATAATGAAGTAACTGTTTTTGACTATGATTATGATTTCAGCCTGTAATTACTCTTGTCATGCTCATTGTATGGAGAAAGCTCCCATAGTGTGTCCTGTTCCTCCAGATCAAAGTAAGTCTGTCCAATAGTTCAACCTTGTGGTTAGGGGAAGTATCTTTCAACTTATATCCATGCTGTGAGCTGTGGAGGAACATTGGTGCCCCTAACAGAGCTTTTGTTTATTACATAGTGGTTAGCAAGTGCACTTACTAATCCTACTTCGATGTATCATTCACAGTATCAAGCCCGCCTGTCAACCATCAGGTATATGAGAATCAAACAATGTGGCTCAGGCAATCACCGGGGTGGTTTTTATGAGGTTTCCTCATGGATTTAGATGTTCATCGGGCAAGGGACACTGAAGTAGACAATCCATTGTCATATAAGTGAAATACCCTTGAGTTGACGTTCAACCCTAATCAAACAAACCACAAATACGGATAAATGTCTTCCAGGGAAAACAGGTTTTATATTACACTTCATAATATGTTTGTGTTCCTGTTCACACATGTACTTCAAAAACCCTTAAGCCCTGTGAGGGAGCGGGTGGGCCATGGCCCTGCAGAATACTCCCTCGGCTTCCTCGGTCGATTGTAAGAGGCGAGAA
>JAVFBW010115324.1:0-15682 GCA_034783835.1 Mopalia ciliata | reverse complement strand
GTTTTCAGTGAATGGTTATCTCTGTTTGAAGAATATTTGGAGACCAGAACTGCACAAAAGTCTTTGATAGCTGCAACAGATGTTGACACATATGGTGAAAATGACAAAGCGTTGTCTTCGTTTAAAACAGACGTTGAACGTTGGTTTATTGACTCGACGACCAAAACAACTTCCCAACAAGATGTGAAGACAATAAAAGTTTTGACATTTTCAAGAAGGTGTTCCTGTGTGATATACGTTGTCGGTACTTCGTACAATTTCTATGGACATCTGTGTCGTGATGTCTATACCGCTGGTAAACTGCTCCTTGTTTTTTGATGGAGCAGAAAACATGAAGATGTCAATCGGAACTTATATAGTTACATTGAAAACAGTGTTGAGGAATAATGAATTATCTTACACAATTCTTTAGACATGGTCAGTTACATAACGAAACGAACGTGACTTTGCGTGATTACATGTTACGGATATAAGAAGAACTGCACTCATTGACTATATGAGCCAGTCCTGTGCTGGGTCAGAGCGTCTGCTGTTTGACTTCAACAACGCTTTAAATAAACATACTTGAATATTATTTATGAGTTTAACCTGTACCTTAATGGCATGGTGTTTCCTTTGTAAACGCCCCAAATTAAAGGCTTGACACCAATACGTGGTGTGCTCTGACGGGACATTGTGCTGAAAATAAAAACAATAATATTGCTTGAAATTCATGTTAATAAGATAATTTTTTTCTAATTAGTGACCTTGAAACGTTAAATCATATTTTTGCGAACGCACTCTTTCAATCCAAATTGAAGGTCAGCCAGATTAGGGGATCTGGTGACCGATAAGGTTTCCCATAAGGGACGGTCATATATATTAGTCGTCTATGTGGCGGACAATTTCATGGAAGGAATTGGAGAACTCTAGCTCTATAAGTAGGTTTGTGTGGCGCGCAATTTCTTGGAAGGAATTGGAAAAGATTAGCTCAATAAGTAGTGAAGGTAGCGGGTAATGTCATAGAACGAATTGGAAAAGGTTAGCACGATAAGTACATGCAGTCTAGGAGGGTGGCAGTTAATAGAACGAATTGGAAAAGATTAGCCCGATAATTCTTGTAGGTGGCGGGCGGTTATATAGACTGAATTGGAGAAGGTTATCTCGACTATAAGTGTCGTGCAATTTCCCAGAACGAATTCGATAAATAGTCTAGGGGACGTCCAGTTATATAGAACGGATCGGAGAAGATTAGTCTGATAAGTATTCTACGTAGTGAGCAGTGTTATTTAACGAATTGGAAAAGGTTAAATCGATAATTAGTCTTGGTGGCTAGGTGAATAAAGATTTATCAGAACAGTTTAAAGAAGGCTAGCCAGGTTAGTAGTCCAGATTGCGGCAATTCAAAGAGTTAACTTTAAAACACTAATCTGGATTAAGTTCAAGTGACCGACAATTTATCTGGATTTTTTTAAAAGGTTGTGTTTGGATTATTCGTTTCTCTATCCAGAAATATTCCCCAAAATGATTGAACAAGACGAGAGGGACTATTATTTGAATAGAGAAAACCATTTCAATAAAGCAAAGCATAGCTTTCTGGAATAAGTTAATCTTGGCAGATTACAGACCTGAACGATTCACAATGGCTCAAGTATTTCATTTCAGTTTTGTTTCAGAAATGTTTATAAAACAGTACCCCTCAATCGTAACTTACTTGGTCTACTCCCCACAACAGATGGATGAAGCTTTTGGATGAAATAGAAGTATCCGACCCGGTTCAGAATGTTGATCCCCTACCGCAGTCGCTAAAGCCATCTCTGAACTACCAGCCATCAATCATATCAGTCAAGCCCCCAAAGCTGAACAGATGGTATTGAGGAGTATAGAGCCCATGTGCTAGGTCACCAACAGAAGATACTTCTTAAAGCTAGAGAAATCAAAGCTGCGATGGTCAAGACCATTCCACACATCCTAGAGGTGCTCGAGAAGTGGACACAGAGAGGCTCCGGGTGGGTCACCAATCAAGTGGAAACGCTTTGGCTGACATTGCCGGATATCAGCCACTGAGAGACGTGACGAACAATGACGAACACTGCCTACGATGGGACTTGCGATCTGCGCTCTTTCCCGTGGGGAAGGACCCAAACCGGGCGAGCAAATAACCCGCCGAGGACAACCTGGACTTCAAAAGAATAGACGCCACTTAAAGTTGCGTCTGAGCCCTAAAACCACCCTGATCCCAGTAATCTTCCACAACCTGCAGGGATATGACTCTCACCTGCTGATGCAAACCATCTCAAAAGTGCCGCATCACATGCATTCCAAACAATACGGAGAAGTATATCTCCTTTTCGCTCGAGTCGTTCCGCTTCATTGTCAGTGCCGAGTTCCTGCTGTCCTCCCTTGTCAGCCGAAGAGAGGCTCAACCTGCTATTGCGCAAAGGTGTATACCCCTATGGGTATATGGACACCGGTAAACGTTTTGAAGAGACCCAGCTCCCGCCCAAAGAAGCCTTCTATAGCAAATTCTCTGGCGAGAATATCAGCGAGGATGACTACGTCCACGCACAAACAGTCTGGTTGAATCAGGTGTCGCAATATTGGGAACTACCATGACCTCGACTACCGCACCGACGTCCTCCTCCTAGCAGAAGTCTTCGAGACCTTTCGAAAGAAATGTATGCAGCAGTAGGGCCTCGATCCTGCCCACCAGTCCCAGGCTTTCCTGGGACGCCTTGCTCAAGAACAAAGGTCGAGCTAGAGCTGCTGACCGACTACGAGCAGCACATCTTCATCGAGAAATGGATGCGAGGCGGGGTAGCCGTTGTCTCGAAACGCCATGTACTGGCCAACAACCCGTCTGTAGAGGGCTATGACCCCCACAAACCCAACAATCACATTATGTACTTGAGACGCCAATAATCTCTATGGCTCTAAGTATCCGGAAGAGCTGCATGAGGCACATTATGCCCACCAGCTGGTCCCCGAGCGCATGGTGGTCCTGAAAGAGCGGATGTCGGAGTATCAGCACGACCTTCTTGGCTGTTCCCAAACCTCCTCGAAAAGGAACATTATGTGTTCCACTACCGCAACCTGCAGCTCTAACTATCACTGGATATGCGTCTGAAGAAGATCCACAGAGCTCTTCGCTTAGAGCAGTGCACATGGATGGAGCCCTATAACCTAATGGACACCGAGCTGCGCAAAAAGGCAGCAGCCGACTTCGAAAAGAACCTGTACAAGCTCATGAACATCTAAAGACAATGGAGAACCTCCGCAAGTGGGTTAATGTAAACATCGTACGGCCCCACGAGGAGGACAGGCTCAGACGTCTTATCGCTGAACCGTCCAGAGCAAATATCTTCGAAGGCAACCTCGCAGTCATCCAAGTCCACAAGAGCCGCCTGGTCCTGAACAGCCTACTATATGTATGGATGAGCGTATTAGACTTCTCCAAACACCTGATGTACGATTTCCATTACAACCAGATGAAGGAACAATACGGCGAGCGCTGCCAATTTATCTATGGGGACACAGATTCGCTACTCCTCGAGATCGAGACCAGGGACGTGTACCAGGACATGACAAATCACGCAGAGCTTTACGACACTTCAGAATACACAAAAGAACACACTCTGCACTGCCAGCCAACAAGAAGGTCATGGGGAAAATAAAGGATGCGTGTGCCGGGCGTCCATTCGCAGAGTACGTCGGTCTGCGCCCCTCGAGGTCTCCGGTTGCAACATAAAACGGCCAAGGGTTTGAAGAACAACGTTGTGAAGGAGGCTATCCGCCACGAGCAGTACAAAGAGGCACTATTCGAGAAGAAGAACTTTCGTCATGTAAGGATGAGAAGAGGAAGTTTGATCCCGAGAAAGCCAGAGCGTTTGCAAGAGCATCTCCGACAAAGCATTGCGATAGAGGCTATCGTTCGCGTTACTTCATGATATCCGCAGGTATGATCCCCTGTTTAATTAGGGCATATTTGGACGCCATAGCCAAGGAGACGCCAACAGAGGTCATACCCACCTCTCGGGGAGAGAAGTCGAGATTTTGATAGGCGCCCCCTAACGTCATTGTGTCTTCTCCATTATTCTCGTCGGTTGAATCGTTTATATCTTGATAGTGGTAAGCGCTGTGGTAAACGGTGCTAACCACATGTCGAACGTGCCGTAAACACAACACATAGCACTGCTTAGAGCGTGCTCAAGAATAGATCAGCCTCCAGATCTGCGACGAACTTTGAATGGGTTTCTTCGGGGATGAGGATCAGCTTGCTGACCACCCCTGTATACAGCGCTCAACCGCGCTTTGTAACGAGAATACAACTTGTCGACTTCTCCGTCTGTGAGCGTGTCGACTTTGTCTGCTGTCAGGGTGCATCCGAGATACTTTCCTGCCTGACGCATTGAGGCATGTTCCTGTTTTTCTGACAACTCCATTTTCGGCATGTTATGCGCTGATGGCTGTTTGTGTTCCCCGCGAGATGCATCATCCATCTCACCAAGCAAGTGGTCGATTGATTGATTGATTGATTGATTGGTGTTTAATGCTGCATTCAGCGATGTCGTCGTACTCGAACTCGCACATGCTTCGATAATACCGTCCTTGTCCCGGGGTCTAATGCGTCGATCTTTTGCTTGACAGCGCAGCACCGATTTCTGGCAGCCGAATATCCGCAATAATCTTACTGGACAGTAAATGCTGCTCTCAGCTGTATAGGCAACGCTAACCTTAGAAGTGAGGCTTCCCCAAACCACGCATTTTATTTTTAGGACATGCCGCCAGAAAAATGTGCTAGCATGGCTAAGCAAGATGCTAATCGGAAGAAGCTCCACCACACACCGTGTAAGCAGTCGGCATGTCAGTCTTCAACAGGAGCTGTGCTTGTTCGTAGCCACCAGCTAGCGCACCCTCCGTCACCCTTCCGTGGTAGAGATTATGTCGTTTTCAATGAGGCAATCTTCGAACGAACGAGTCTTTGCAGTGTACGGAATGATTACCCCTCGAACAACATATCTTTCTTTTGTGTTAGCGCATTCGTGGCCGAGCAGTCGTCGATGATATAGAGAGCGGATTCGCCCTGGAACAGCCATGGAGGCGCTCACCAGGGTCCACAACGTGGACTGTGACCGACGGGATCCAGGGGCGCTGGCGATAAGTCTTGTTGTGTCGTGGGACATAGTATGATGATATGCTGAAACAACCAAGGGTAAGCACTTTCGAGCAAATCCAGGACCAACGCAGTTTTTCCACAGCCCGTCTGTCAGCAGTAGATTGTGGAATTGGGAACCTGAGGCCGGGTTTTGCTAGTTTCAAACTAGTACAGCGCTTCTTTGTATCGGCCATCGGATATGTTGAGCTGGGCGTCCATGATGATGTAGATGTAAACGTTCAAAGGCCGCACCATTTGCACCGCCTTAGTGAGTTGCAGTGTTATGCCTTCAATGGTGCTAACAACTCGTATTCCGCTACCGTGAAGCTGGTCATCATCCAACGTTCTCAGGTCGAACCACAGGGCATACTGGGTTGTACGAAACTCCTTGAGTGATACGTCCGCCATCGCGAGGTCTTTGGCGATCATGCCTACTTCAAGATGGCGCTTATTATCCGCGGCGAAGAATTTCTTCGCCTCATCCCACAGCTGGTAGACGCATTCCCTGAGAATATAACTGATTGGAGACGCCCTCGACGGTGACTTCGATCTTCTGGATTTAGGGGTTGTAAAAGGCATAAATATCCTACTTAAAAGCAGTGCCTCGATACTCGAAGAGCCTCAGGACCCCGTTGATGCTGCGCGGGCACGTTCATGTTGATGTTCCACACGGAGTCCTTCTTATTCTTGCTGATCTTGCAGTGGCGCAGGATGCGGTCGTAGAGCTCTGCAAGGCCCTAGATAATGCAGGCCAGGTCTGGGTGAGTCACCTTCTCACACTCAAGACAGATGTTATCGATACGGTAGCCGGTTGTGTTTAGATCCCCCCACCCCATCCTCGACGCTGGTGACCTGGATCACGCGGTTGTAGTCGTACTCGAGGCGGTCGCCGAGTGCGCTAGGATAGAACAACATATGGCTGTCCAGTAGCTCGAAGTCAAGCAGTTGCCACAGGCCTTTGCTATAGCACTCTCTTCCACTTCTTTGGCATCGAAACTGCTAGGGTTGTTCGTCACCACGTTAGTCTACATCTTGCCTTTTACCCCAAGAAGGGTTGAGCGGACATCCGTTATTCTCAGATGCCATTGCTGGCTGTATTAAAGGGCCATCTTTCTTGTTCAATAGTGCCTTCCTCATGGCTGACTTCGAAAACTCTGCATTTGATGATAATAAAGTGGATGACACGGCGCCGACGATAATAGAAACGACGATGTTGTACGGCCGGACCCAGCTAGCTTTGGGGACCCAACAACTTACGCCTCTCCGAGCGGGACAGTTTCTTTGCAGCAAGAACTATTGCAATTAACCGTGGCTGATTACTACAGGGCTATGACAGAGAAACGAGGGACCCCATCCTTTGGACGCGATACAACAAAATTCATAGTCCACAATCACGGGAAATTGCGTCTAAAGGGATATCCCGAGGTGATCTTGTTCAAAGCCTTGGGCGAGCCCGTAAACTTGAACACGATCGCCACCCGACACTGCGGTGGGAGTATAATCCAGGACGAATTTGGCTTTGCAAATTACACTAGAGGGAACCCTACCCTCCCGGCTAAGCCGTCATGGTCCTCCAGGCCGCTAACAGCGAGCTCTGTGCGACGGCTTCTATGGTAGAGAGCGTCGAGCCTCAGGATCTAGGACAGGCTGTGAAGACGGCATCGGATACGGTGGAACGGATGGAGACCTCGCTCACGGAAGCTGATATTGAAGCGCCCTGAACACGATGTACGACCCGCCCCTCAGCTTCAGGGAGCTCAAGGGTCTGACCGGATGATGTAGACGATACGAGGCGAACACAGCTATCCGAACTGGACTCCCGCATCGAGCTGGAAAAGAGAAAGTTTGCGGAAGCAGCTGACGAAGTCAGCAGGAGGCGTGTCCCAGAAGCATGCGCAACCTAGAAGAAGAACGACCGCCTCGTCAGGAGGCGACCGCATGTACCAGAAAAGCTCTGCGCTCCCAAATCAACAGCATCCGAGAAACGATTAGCCGGATCCTCCACGATGCCACGACGCTGGCTGATCGCGTCCGCACAGGCTTCCGAGAGCAAGGAATGGCGATCGCAAGCATTCTAACGGCACTTGACATGACCACCTCCACACTGGTTCTAGCGCTCACAGGATGTACTTCGGCAGGCAGCTTTTGGCGATGATTGTTGTAGCCTTCCACTTGGTCTATGCGGAGAAGCATGTCGCTTGGTGCTATATACAGCCCGATTCCAAAGACGAAATCCACCTGGGAGCCTGCATAGCGCAGCACATCTTGATAATGCTTGATCGCTGACAGAAGGTCTACAGGCGACGATATGGCGTCTTCCACGTCCGCGATAAAACTGCTTTTGAGCATAAAACGCAGTGCCTTCACCAATCACATGTGTCCTTATCTGGCCCTGAGTTCCGAAGATCTCCCA
Organism: Mopalia ciliata; assembly: GCA_034783835.1. Taxonomy (NCBI): domain Eukaryota; kingdom Metazoa; phylum Mollusca; class Polyplacophora; order Chitonida; family Mopaliidae; genus Mopalia; species Mopalia ciliata. The sequence goes on along the minus strand of JAVFBW010115324.1, from coordinate 8,135 downwards.
GACATAGGTTTGTATACTGCCGTTCAACCGCTCAACGCCCAGATGTGTGAAGCCCTGCGGCTTGTCCGTGATGAAGGTGACAGCCAGAATTCTGATCGTACTGGATAAAATCGACGTGGTATTTGCCGGAGCCCCTCTTGAAAGCCATTTGGGATCTGCATAATACCTGCGTTGGGGCGCCCCTGCCCGTCACGTGGTAAACATGGCTGGCCCAATATGAATACGCCTTCCCAAAACCCTTGTTAACCCCATTCTGCCGCGAGCTGGTATTAGGAGACACACCCATCTCGCTACAAACTCGCTCATAGGATCTTCTGTTGTAAGAGTTGTTCGTAGCCTCCAAGGTGCCGTCCTGATCCGGCAGATCTGGTAGTAATCATGAAAGCGATATATGGCGCAGATTTGTGGGTCCGGGGTCGACAGGTGATCTTTCCGAGACACACCCAGCCTGTGGTGGCGCACCACAGGGCGAAATTGACTTAGCCCTGCCAAAACTGCATAGGGTTGCTGTACCACACGTGTACCAATTGATAACTCGTTACTTGCGGAAGTACATTCTTCTGGAAACGTGGCCTGGAAGGAGCCTGACTTGGTGACCTGGACTGTGGGCTCTATCAGGTCACTGGTCGTTATAACATGGCTTCGGGGTCCTGCCGTCGCTGCATATTTCGCGTCCGTGTTGAAGGTAAACGCCTTAATCTCCATTGCCAGATGATGTATTTAACGCTGACGGACATTCTAAATGGCGAGGTTGATGCGCTCAGTTGGTTGATTTAAAACGACCTCTGCGGCTTTACCTACAGCCCACTGTGGTACAATATCAGCGCTTAGTTGCAGAATAAACGATTACGTGTTCAGGATGGGCCGGGGTATATCGTTATACCTGATGGCTACTCTAATGTCTGTGACCTGGACACAGAAATATTCAAGCCTCATGGAGCCTCTCTTGAAAAGTCACATTCACCGAGCGGGCGCCTTAAGATCACCACCACTACCAAGAATTTTACACTGCCCAGGGGGCTCGCGTCGACGTTCGGTATACCCCAACAAATTTGCGATCTACCGCGAACTGTTCGTTCACCTGAGCGAGCTGAGCACTTGTCAAAACCTAAAGAAAGGCGACGCACGTTGCTGCGTGCCGTGCCAGTAGAGAACGAGCGATGTAGCGGCGGCAGACAGTCTCCGTTCCTACCTTGCAGTTTAAAAAACTGGCAGCAGGTGGCATCTCTGCTATGACCGCCAGCGTATTAGACGAACGAGACTCTCAAGTGAACATTAGTTACCTGAGTTACATCTGCGAGCTATATAGCAAAATGACAGATGCTGAAGGACCTTGGGCAGTTAATGTCAAACCCTGTTCAACTGCTGGCCTTGCGGACCTCGGAGACACCGGAGGTTTTGGAGAGGCTGGAACAGAAAACACGCTGTATGCATTCCAACTGCCTGGTGGAGTATACAAGCGAGTTGAGATGCCAGCAGAGCGCTCCTCCAAATTTTGTACTGGTAAAGAGTTGAGACTAGGGCTTGATACCATCAGTCTGCTGGGTAGCTCGTGTCGTAAAAAATATAGAACAAGGGCCAGCTATTTGCTGCCTATGTTTAGTGGCGCGAGAAGAACATTGTGGTCGAGGACGAACCTTGCATGGGTATGTTTTATGAGCAAAAGGGGCTCGTTCTGGCACCTCAACACTCACCCGTGAGTTTGCTTCTCTTCTTATTTGTGCCAGGTATCCCTTTTTTAATTCAGCGGTCATTGGAGATCGCCCAGACGACGTTGTCTCTCTCTTCAATGGTTTGGAATGGAAATGGGGCCCGAAAGCTTCAAATCAACTTATGTATATTTACATTCGCGTAGCCGACGGATCAGAGAACACAATCGTTCAATTAAACCTGTCAGGCTTCACCCACAAGATCGCAAAAAGTGGGGTGTCCCTTGAAACCCTCCAACTTGGCCCAATTAAACTTCGCCGTTTATACTGCAGCACCTATGAATTGACAAGTTCCTATGTGAAGTCCTTGATTGATAACCGTACAGCTTAACTATCATGTATCCCACGCTTGATTAAACTGATACCCCGTTTCAGGCACAAGACACCAATTCAGACTCACAGAGTCACCGGCTCCAACAAATAACCGAGATAAAGCATCGCCATAAGAAGGAAAATGATAACAGGGCCTCCCTGTACTCAAAAGTGCCACAGGGGGGGAACGTCTGTGATGGCGTTGAGACGGCTCTCGCTGCCGTCGGACTGGGGCTAGGCACATCGGGGATTAGCCTCCTCTCCTCAGTTATTGTGGCGCCTGTCGTTGTCCTCTTAGAAGCGGCGGCAGGCGTCTGCGAGCTGGCAACAGTCATCAGTAAAATTATAGCTCGCCGCCTCCGAGCAAAGGCTAAAAAGCATAACGAGATTCGCGTCCTGGTCGAATCGAAACTAAATACAATCTCGGACCACATTTCCAAGGCTATGCAGGACGACAACATTTCTGCTGAAGAATTCAGCCTCATTCCCTCCAAGGATAATAAATAGGACCAAGAAAAGGAGCGGATTAGACAGAATAAGAAAGAGGGGAGTGATAAGGAAACAAATCTGTTGATCCAGCAGGGGAGAGAAGAAGCTATTCTGTTGTTGCGACGCAACGCTCAGAGACCCCCGACAATTAGTTGTCGATTTCGGCTGTCATTTATTTATCTACAAGTAACAACTGTAAAAGTATTGATAGGCCACGATATAAGCAATCAAAATACCCGCCTTTTCCCTTACATAATGCAGACATTACATACATGTAGAGTAGTCAGGCCTCATTTGACTGAATATTTTAGCTTCATTTTGCCATCGTCAGCCGTGATCATAGTAGGTGGTCATACTGTTAAAACTAGCTAAAAAAAACTCTGATATTAATAAAAATAATTTTGATAAGTTCCTAGACAAACAATTATAATGAGTTATCTAAAGTCTTTACTGTCGTTTAGTGTATGGTTTAACCTGGACTTAAATCTGTGTATGGAGAGAGCTCCTTTGTACAGTACTATGTAGACATATAATACATAGACTGACTCATTCATAGGGTTAGGCATTTTGTTACAATCTGTCTACCTAGACTCTCTTTATTGTTTTGTTACAATCTGTCTACCAAGATTAGCCTTATGTTTTTTTTACAATATGTCAGCCTAGACCGTCTTCATGTATCGTTTACTTCTACTTTAAATTTGGGACCGTGGCCGCCTCTAAGTGGTTAGCGCATGCGCTTACTAATCCTACTTTGATATACCGTTTACAGTATCAAGTCCGTCTGTCGACCCTAATGCTTAAAAATTCAAAACTGTATCGTGAATAATTTGGGTGAAGACTAGAATTATCATATGACCGTGTAAAATAACACAAAACTGTTTTGTTTCGGTAAAAGGGAAAGCTTAATCCACGAAGTAAAGCTGCAATGTAAAAGAAATCAAGACTTCAAATATATAGTACCGGTAACGTGAGTTAAACAAAACCTTACTTTAGAGTTGATGAAGTCGAGAGTGAAGCTGTCCTCGGGAAGATCCGGGACAACTCTCTGTGGATTCAGGAGGAATATACTCTTTGAACCTCTCTGGGCACCGTGGTACCGGGAACCTGCATCCTGCCAATCCTCCTGGTTGTAAGCCCAGATCACTCGGACAGTGTCTGCCTGAAAGTCAGAAAAAACTTACATCTAATAAAGTTATTAGATTATGGCAAGCCGTTTTATCACCTTTATCTACCTTTATTCTACATATGTAGAATTCTTTACCACATATGTGAAGTTCTTTTTAACATATGTAAAATAATTCACTTATGTGGAAAAGAATTCCACATATGTGGAAAAGAATTTTTCATATGTGAAATTCTTTTCCATATATGTCATATTAATTATTCTTACATATGTTGTAAAGAATTCCACTTGTGTAAAAACAATTCAACATATGTGAAAAAGAATTCGACATGTCTTAAATAAAATAATAAAAATACTGAAAAAGAATAAACCCGTCACCTAATATAAGATTCAGTCTTTATTTGTCACCAGAATGTATGGTTTTGTATTGTTGGCTGGTAATATATGCGGGTGTTTGACTTTTGGCAGTGTGCACTCAATGACCTATGTAGATCGGTTTTGTTGTTGTTGTAATCTGGTTCTATTGGGCCAACTGATCAAATGTCTCACTTGGGAGTGTGCGCTGCTAAGGCTAAACTTGCACAGCATGTGGAATATATTTCAATAGTCTTTGCATTCCTCTTGAAAGTCTTCACAAGACGATAGGAAAACAAATGAAGGCTGGATTTGGTCTGTAGTGGCCTAACGTGTAACGTATAATATAATAATTATTTCTGATCGGAAAAGGGGACATAACTCCGTGTGTCATTTTAATGTCCGTGCGTTGACGGACCATCATGGCCGCGAGGTAAAAATCGCCAGGTCTACCACCAAATATTTTTGAGGTCCTAACATACGACCGTAGTATGCATTTGTATGTTGGTCTTTAAAGTGAGAGGTAAAGTCATAGCCTAAGTACCTAAACTATTTTATATACCACGAAAAAATCACTCAAGTTTATTATTTTGCGCAATTTCTGTTTTTTTTTCTGTCTGGCGAAATAAGCTACGCCCTAACAGTCAATCATCCGTGTTTACGCTACTCTAGTTGAATGGCAATGAGCGAAAGATTAGTTGAGTTAATTATTTGGCAATCAGTTTCTGAATTAGTAGTTAAATGTCAGATGTGTGTACCTGATGTGTGTACCTAATGTGCTACCTTTTAACTAGAATAACGGATAAATTCTAGTCAGTTTTAGTTATGATTACTAATTAGCTTTAGATATGCACTTCAGTATATTATGGTACGCCACGTATACTACGCATTTTCTTTTATATTTTCATTTAATTTTGCTGTGTATAGTTGCTGTTTCACGATAGTAGCTTATATGTTCAAATATAAAATTAAGACTCAGTTCAAATGATAATCGAAGAAAGATGTTTCTGATCCATCATGAATAATACTTTAGACAGAAGTAAAAATAAAGATGATACTGTTGATAATCCTCGAAGTTCAAATGAAAGTCACACCTTGTCACAGTGTGACTTTAGAATTTTCGAACCTGACACAGCCCCTTGTTGTAGGGAGAAATCATTTCTCAGTTTTATGATAAGTGGAACAATTTTGTACATATCTAAAATAAACGTTTATTTTTCATGTCAAATTATTTTCCACATTTGTGAAATAGTTAGGTCTAGGTGTTTTATTTAACTTAAGTAAAAAGAATTTCACATGTTTTGAAAATAATTCTACATATGTAAGATTAACTTTTATTCTACATATGGGAAATTCTTTTCAACATAAGTAAAACAGAATTTCATATATGTGGAAAATAATTGTACTTAAGTAAAATAAAAGCAAAACTTATTAGACATATGTAGAATCAAGGTAGAAGTGATAAAACGGTTTGCCATACTAGATAGACCTGTGTATCTAGCAGCATTGTGGTGTGTATCCGTTTATCCCATAAACGGTTTTATATGTAATGAGATTATAGGAAGGTTGGTAAGACAAATAATTGAATCCTAACAGAACGGTGCTGTATTCGGCCAAGGGAAATATATTTCCACACGGTACATCTGATAGTCTGGAAATCTTGTCACCATGGCAACGTTTCTGGTTGTGATATGAGTTGGCTGGTTAGTCAGTCAGAATTGAGTATGAGCTAAAGTAAAGGGTTACTGTCCTAACTGTTTTAACTTGACTGCATTGTCGCGTTTTATTGCTCTACACTGCGATTCCCCAAAAATGAACACGTGTTTCTTCTCTTCCACCTGAAATGGTGGAAGAAATTAGAAAAGAAACCAGGAATATGGAGTTTTCTCTTATGAAAAAATAAGACACGTTAATTACGGCTTAACTTCATGGAGTTTGTAAAGACCTCACCGTTTATACGCAGTCTGCCCACGTGAAAACGGTCAGTGAAATTAAAAGATTAAAACATGCAGAGTTCCCGAAATTTAACAAACCGTCTCATTAGGAACAATATAAACATAATGCTAAAGTTATGGACGCCTTGGATGAAGGCAAGGAGTCCTTAGAAAAGAATTGAACGGAAAAAGCTGGTGAGTGTGACGTGGCGGTGGATTTAGTCAATGAACGCCAACCATTCTTATTTTCTTTGCTGACCATGAAATGGGACAGCATTTCTGTATAGAACCCGTCAAAAAAAGACAATGTGACTTCCTGCACTACAGACATCGTCAGGAAGATTGGCATAAGATGCATCAGTGAAAACAGCTAATTTTAAATTGTCTTCATCACCTAACTTGGGAAATACTATTTCACAGGAATCACTCTGTAATTTCCTTATCAACCTGTTGGCCTGACAAATATTTTCAACTTTCGGTCCTTTTGTAGTCATACTAAGCTCTAAAACATCATAACTGATATCAGGCCTGGTCTGATTAGCAACCCAATTGGACTGTCCAATTACCTCACGCAACAAGGTTACTTCTTCACTGTTCAATAGATCCTGTTTTCTAGCAGCTCTAGCTGTACTTAGAGGGATCATGGAAAGACTGTTGATGTACGGCTGCTGATGTACAATGATGCCATCTTCAGAATGTTTGATTTCCAAACCAATGTATCTAAAATCTTGAGTAGCTTCATTTCCTGTTTGAAAGGCTCTACGCATGGGATCAATGACACGGTGCTCAAATTCTAAAATCCCAGACCACAAAAAATCGTCAACATGCATGATAAATACACCCGCAAATTTTAATCCTAAATGCCAACGAAAAAGAGCCAAATAAACAGCAGATTATTCACAACCTAGCTTAATCAATTCTTCTCTAACACTGAAGTACCAATTCCTAGACGCATCACTCAGACCATAAACACACTTGTTTAATTTCCACACTTTATCAACGGACTTGGCTTCACTTGGAGGTTTCAGAAACACATCTCTTCCAATAGGTCTTCCTTGAAGAAAAGCTGCCTTTATATCAATGGTCTTACACTCCCACTCCATTGCTGAGGTTAAAACAAGAAATATACGCAAAGTCTCTTTGGAAGCAGGAGGGGAATCTGTCTGTACTTCGTCAGCTCCTCAAATCCTCGGGCAACTAATCTGGCTTTTATCGTTATATTAACCTTAACAATTTTCTCAGTGATTACCCACCTAGTGGTCATGGTGGTATAGCCATAATCATCAACTTCCGAGTATACATTAAACGATTTCCAGTTCTGGAGCTCTGCAGCTTTAGCAGCATGAACTTGATCTTCATAGCTAAGTGCTGTCTTGTCCACAACATGTACTCATCAGTGTGTTCTTCAACATACATCCACTCATCGATTCCAGTTTCAAAGTTAATTCCTTTAAGAAAATCTTCAGTCACCCCTTGTATATTAAGATAAGCCCAATTCGTTCCAGTAGCTTTGCCACATTGACTTATTACCCTACCTTCTTACCATGTTGTGCTTCCACAAGGTCGATTTCTAATCGGCTTGTTATTGTGAAGAAGACTCCTCCTTGTAGCTTTATGTGAAATAGATTAGGGTTCTACATCTACAGAAATGATTTCAGAAGCAGGAGTAATTTCATCCATTTTGGACTCACTTGCATCAGGGCTATTTGTCGAAACATCTAGCTGATCTTCATCTATACTATTCCCAGAATTCGGACACGCTTGTGAAGTAGATATAGGAATTTCAGATTCCAGACTGTCATCATGAGCAAATTCTTTTCCTACTTTCAACAGTCTACATGAGTGGACTCTAACATAAATGCTGCCGTGACGGACAAACACAATTTTGCCATCTTGGTCTATCACTTTTCAAGGTCCTTTCAACTTATTACTATTTTCTCTTTTATAATGCACCATTTCTTCCACTTATTACTATCATCTATTTTATAATACACCATTTCTTCCACTTATTACTATTATCTCTTTTATAATACACCATTTCTCCCTGACAAAAAAAGTATCCCCTCCACCCCACGAATTTGGTGCTTTAAAGCTCGTCTCACCCGTGCAGAAGCTTCGGCTTGAACAAAAGCTCGCCGACTGGAATGTAGAGCATTTATGTGCTTAGCAAACTTGACACTAACTGTTGTACCATGAAGACTGGGAGGCTTGTCC
>JAVFBW010115313.1:0-15683 GCA_034783835.1 Mopalia ciliata | reverse complement strand
TCGTATAAAACCAGCAATACAATGCAAACATAAAATAGGGCATTTGAGGCACTTCAAAATTTCACCTGTGGTACCTAATATAATAGAGTACTTCCGAGTCTGATTTGTTATCTCCCTTTAGTCCATGATTATGCACGCTAGTTTGACGTTGACAAGTGTAACAAACTGTTTTGTTTACCTTTTTTAAATCGAAACTTATCGAGTTAATCCTGCTAGACAAATAGATACGCATAGCCAGTGCCTTCGATGCTTGAATTTCTGGTATATATGTTTATATTTATTTATTTGGTTTGTTGTAAATGTCACTCCGGATGATCCACTCCAGAAGTGAAAAGGGAACATTAACACAATGATTCAACTTTTATTGTTATCTTTGTTGTAAAATAATATTTATTCAGTGTTAAGTAGATCAACAGAGAACGTGGTTTTTCCTGGTATATTGCCTTTATTGTGAAATCTGGAAATGTTTTTTTAACTCAGTGTGGATTAGAAACTTACTTCTCTATCCTTAACAGCTAAATTTTGACTGATTAATTCCTCGTTATTTTTCGTATACATGTACTTTTGTATAGAAAAAGACTAACGGTATAAGTAGCTCGCTCATTTTTTTTTTTTGTTTAAGTTTGGAGGCCTCGGGGACTTGTCTTAAGTTTCATAATGTTTTTCTAAACATGCTATGTGGTTCTTCGTCAAAATGGTATGTAATACACTGATGCAAAACACTAGCAGAGTATGTATTTAACGTTCAACAGTCGAGACGGGCACACGGAATGTGTGTGAACAATAACTCCCAAGTCCTGGATTTAAAACGATCTAACAACAGAAATATGAAATAGTTTAAATGGGCTGGTCTGAGCATTCGTTTTACACTTACCAGAAGTTATGAGTTTTTATTCATTCCATGTTTATACGCAGATACTATGTTTTATGTGTACGACAGACAATATAATATTGTTACATTCTCGTAACATAATATAAAAGCTCAGTGTGTTTCAATAAGGGACAAGATAAGAAACAAGATAAAAAACCTGTGGTGTCTCGGTAATTGGTTTTGTTTGCCGACAACTAGCGTAAGGTCTTGGGTTTTCTGGATAATATCAAATTGTCCTCTTCCATTAATGCTGATTAATGAAGTATAATTAGGCTTTTATCTTGTTTGTCTCACATTGGTTAAATAAAGATGACAGTCCCGAAGAGAATTAAAATATTGCAGTCTTTATGCTACATTAAACACTCTGCATTGGCATAAGTGCATAAGTTTAACGTCTCCTTCACATACTTTATTGGCTAGGGGACTCGACTCGACATGAAGATAATGAAATCCAACCAAGGTTACTCTATTCTTTTTTTTAATATATAACGATGTTGTACACTGACTGGAGATAAAAAGAACATAGTTCCATTCTATTGTAAACAGTACGATAAGAACTGGCTTCAAACTCATAGTATAGATGTCAGGCCGGAAAACCCTGCGGCGAAAACTATGTCATAATCTGGTGTAAGCGGCTAATTGCCTTCGACCAACTGACCTCTGATTATATTACTCCAAATTGGGACTTAACAGAATAACATACATTTTAACAAAGCTGAGAAAAATAAAATCTAATAATTTGGCAAGTCGAAACAGAACTTTATTTGAGCAAAAAGAATACCTGCCGATTACATATGTACCCTTAACCTGCTTTGTCACGTGTTTAACTGAAGTGACCCACATTCATAAGTAATTAAACGTGTTGTTCAGATTAACATCCGCTGCACATTAATCAATGATGCCTTCCAACACGTGTTGGAACAAGTTCAGCTGAATTGGTACCATGACAGTAAAGTAAAGGTGTAAGTATCCCTAAAACAAGCCGTTTTCAACGGTGCTACGGGCCTCTGGCATGGACAAATCTCAGCACCTAAAAACTATCTTCTATCACGGGTTTGTCTTTCTCTTTTTAACTAAGAACAGACCAAAAATATAACAGCATCTTAAAATACCCAACAAACACTGTTCCTTCCACTTTAACATTGATTAGTTAAAGATTCCTATGGGGTGGCTGTAATGGATATATTTGTATAAAAAAGGTCCAATATTTCAGATGATCAAAACCTGGAACCAAAAAATTGTGATTCTTAAAAAAGCACTCTATCTTCGATTTTCGATCCATCATATAAATCCCAAATCCAAGTTAAATCTTCTACCTGATTAAGGTAATATAATTGAGCGGAGAGGGATTTCTCCGTTGACCGTGATCGGCATTGAAAAACAACAAGGAGATCGTCCTCTAAAGCAGAGCGACCCAAGCATGTTGCAGAGTTTTGTCGCACATATCCTACTAAAACACTTTCTCGAGATTCAAAGAGGACTTGTTTGTAATATCCATCCAAACTTTGAGCAGTTCGTTGGTAGAAGTTTAATACAGTAAACATGCATATACCATGTTCGTGAGGCTTCTCGAGAGCTAAAAATTGACATCCAAAAGGAAATTAAGAACGTCTTAGAGAAATATATTGCCTTATTTTACTTTCTGGTACTACTCTTTGTTCAGTGTCCGGTGAAAAGACCGTGTGGAGATTTGCAGCATACAGGTCAGGTTTGGACAAACAATTTGTAGGATGGATGGGGTTACGGAAATTAATGCTGTCAGCTGAGGCTTACCGTCGACGGGTTGTTAAGCTGTCTGTGACTATACCCTGAGATAGTGATGTTTACCTGAACAGCGAACAGCATTCGAACGTTATTGACTTTCCAAGCTATCTTACTTAAACAGATAGAAACAAAACAAGGTTAAAAGGTGTTTTAAATTGGGGGTCACATAAGTCTCCGTTATATTTTTTACGCTTCAAACGAATAAATGTTCCCAATGGAAGTCTGGTCCAATCAATCAGCAGTGCCCAGATTCCTGAGTTTATCAGCCCAATTTCCAGAAGGTTTAAGAGGAATTGGGAACTGTCAGGATGTGTCGGAATATTGTAACAGATTTTTCTCTCTTGATGATGCGGATGAACTCGAACAAGTTCGGATGGCACTGCCTGCGATAAAGTTAATGCAATGGTGGCATCCGTCTACGCTGTTGTTTGTTCTAGCCCCATCTGTGTCATGATGGTTCCAAATAGTCTTGTCCCATACTTTTTTTTATCCAGGACCCTGTTGTGTAGTCCATAAGCTTTGTGCATTATTCGGACTTAGGACTTCCGGACATCCGGGTATCCATATTTTTACATACTAAATAATTTAGCCGAGATGTACTTAGGTGTTTGTCAATTAGTGGTGGGTTAATCTAGTGGCTTAATCAGATCAATGCACCATGGGTCCGCACCCCGTTAGAGTCAATCCAATGCCCCCTGGGCGGTTGTGAGTTGGCGAAACGCGACTCCAAAAGGTGTGAAAGTTGGCGAAACGAGACTAAACCGCAAATAAGACACAACAATGTTCAAATCGGATTCTGATTGGTAGGTTTAAAAAACTTGTATAAGTGTAACATCGATAAACTGATTATTATCTATTTTGCTTTGATTGATTTATTCGCCATAAACATTTATAATATGATGGTATACAAATATAATTAAACAAAGATATAAAAGGTGGGAATAAAACTCCAAGGGGCTTGCTCTATCCCATGGTTGTATTAAACACGTCCTATCCACCTTTCAGTTGTAAACAAGTTAGACAGAACTTGCTATACCATCTCAGGTTTTGCTCATTTGATTTACAGCTGCTAACAGTTTATGTGTTCATCTTATTTAGCAATTGTCAAAAAACCTCTACAGCGAGTATATTTTCCGAGACAAGGTCTTTGTTCCAATGATGTACAGCGAAACAAATACTCCGGCGTCCATATAGTGTATGTCATGTGGCTGCCACCACTCTTTTAGCGGACAGGAAGGAGTAAATTTGGCCAATGCTTATATTTGGTAACACTTCTAGCGTCCTGCAGAATAAGTGTTATCAAGCCATAGGTGGGAACAACCTTATTCAGAAGATTTACCAAATATAAACATTGGCCAAACTTACTCCTTCCTGCCCGCGAAAAGACTGGTGGCAGCGACATGACATATATAGAAGTCCGAATATTTCTTTCGCTCAATACCACTGGAACAAGTGATTTCATATGGATAACAACTTCTTATCACAATTGTACAACATTGTCGATTTACAGAATAATGTTTGAATAAAATGGTATAATTTTGGCTTCATGTTGTCTTGTTTTTTCATCAGGATTTGTGTTTTGTGGATTTTATGTTTAATACGTATGTGTTATATAACAATTAGTGATAATATCAGATTCATATTACATAGCATTTATGTATGACGTAAATAGCTGAATCTATGTCTGATTTTACATCTAGTTTGTCCTCGGCAAAGTTGTGTTCTACATTAACAATTTGACATTAACAGGTATACTTGTCGTTTTTCTAAACGTTGGATTAGTTCTGCCTTATTTTATTTGGGAACCATATGTTAAAACATACCCGCATGCTACTTCGGTCTCCTTTTCTCATCGGAGAAAGAGATTCCTTGTTTTTCCTCAACCGCGTTCAAATATTATACATTCCTCTTTTGCTGTTTCTGTAATCTTTAAATACTGAACGGTATTTGCCGACTCTCATCTTAAATAAGAGTATATGCTTTTCTACATCTTATGATCAATAAAAGGTAAATAAGCAGATCTGGTTTCATTCAAACAGGCCCACAGTTTCTATCTATTTGGTAATGGATAACCTGTTGGAATGAGGACCTGAAGCCAGGGTAGCACTTCTTTAAGTATGTTAAAACCAATATAGTTCTATAACAGAATATATCTAAACAATAGGGGAGCAGTTTTTATACCGTATTTGCAATACATTTAAATTGATGTGTTACTCTGGTTTGAATGGTGTAGAAATGAGTGTATTTCTCTTTTCATGACAAATAGAAGACAACTGCTAGGCATTATTATGAGTTACATGTATACATGACATTTATTAGATAGAAAATAAATGACACACCCATGTCTCGTTTACCATGTTAATGTGTGCTTCACAAAGGTTAATTTCTGGTAGGATGAAATGTTTTGTTTTTGCAGAATTGCAAACCGACTCCTTAGTAGTTTAATCTCGTATTTGCAGTTTAGTATGAAATTAAGCAAGCAGCTAACCCATTCGAAAATTTTGCCTGTCCTCTGTAGCAGATTTGCCGGTTCCTTGGTCGGTGCTCTCAATTACATGAGGTGACATTTAAGTTGTAAAGTCAATTGTCAATAAGACCTATCATCAGACTCCCACCTCTACAAACATGGTCTTCTGTAATCGTTATAATTGGGTTTTCACAGAGCTCTTAGAATTCAACACCCAGTGTTAGGATATAATAATATGTTGTTATAATATCCTGTTATATTACAGTCCACGCTAAGAACAACAACAAAAAAAAACCGGATCCATGATTGTAGTGAAAACAATATGACATTGTATTCTCATAACTGGAATTGGCTCTTAACATGTTCGTGGTTGTTATATTATTTAAGGTAGAAAATAGTGCTTGCCTCATTTATGTAGCTTACAATAAACATTGCTTATGATTGATCAGATGTATACTCTACCGGCTAGAAACGTGCATGAAGAAGTAATCCAATATATTGCGTTATTGCTGACCTTCAGAATGGCGTGATGTAATCTAATGTCTGGTTAAAATAGTGGTTCGAACAATCAGCCCCTGAAGCTGTATGAATGATGTCCCAGGCAGATCTAGAAAACTCACCTCAACGTGGCCTTTAATAAAAATGTTCGGTTCTTTTAGCAGTAAAAAAAGCTTCATCTGTAACATATGATATATTTAATCTAGAAACACAAACTGTAAGAATACATTTGCTATGTTTTTTTTTTTTTGTTTTTTTTTTTTGTAAAACGGCCCAGATATCACGATAATAACAAATAATACTTGCTCGGTAAACATTTTTTTACCACATAACGCTGGTGGTTCGCATCGTGAGACTAAAACGGCATATCATAAAGGGCAGTAACTCTATTATTATTTTGAAGCAAATATAACTGGACGATTATATGGCCTATGACTTGCCGTTAAACTAGTTGTCTAAACAGCGTTGCATTATCTCTGTCCTGCGCACTCCAATATAAACCTGTACATTTTCTGCACGCTATACACGATAAATCCGTCTTATTTAGCGCTTCACATGTGTAATGTGGCACATATTTGTAGTCTGTTTTTTTCCAAACGATGTACAAACGGTCTATGCGCAAGTTTCGTGCTAACCTTATCTTTTCGTGCAAGTGCTTGTGTCTCAGTCTAAGGCTTTGCTAGAATTTATATTACACAGGAATATAAATTGTGCACGCACAACAAAAAGAGAAAAGACAAAAACAAAATGTGAAGGGAATGAGCTAACAATGCAATTCATTGGAATGCTATCGCTGAATAATATAAAAATGGGAATGTATTTCAAATTAATTGCCAGTTGCCCTCAGATACACAACCAAGGACTGACAGTACATCTTAAAATGATTTATACAGAAATGTTTTCCGTTTTATCTCATTATAGAAACAATAACCAGTGGATGCAATTTCATTCCAACGATCTATGAAGAAGATTATTTCTTCTTTAATAGCTTGATATAGTGTTTTAAAATACACTTTTTAAGGATGATTTATTATTCGATCGAGGAAATAAAACGGTTTTGCACAAGTTTAATTTCGTGACGATGACAAAATAAATCGCCTAAATATTAAGATTAAAATGAGGTTACACTATTTTATTGTACGCGGCTGTCTTGGACATTGACATTTGGAGGGCTGCATGTCTCTGGATTTAAAATCATTCTGTGTCATATTTATATATATAGTTATGGCTAAGACTTATTTGTATCATTCTGTTACAAAAAATATTTTCTTAGAAAATGTAACGCTTGGTAAACTGACCTACATTGTTGCACCAAACAAAAAAACCTCCTTACGGCCAGTCTTGGTTGAGAAAGTTTTTTTAAAATACGTACTATAATTTCACAATGTCTTACTTTTTTGGGGACTAATTAAGGTCTTGTTGGAGAACTTCTGTAATATCAAGTTGGTTCTTGGTGGGGGGCATTGGCGCATGCATCCCTTTGGATATTCGCGTTATTGTGATGTGATCTGATATCAAGTGGAAGTAGGAGCTCTATTTTATACCATTTTTTCCAGATGTTGTTTGTTCTTCACATCGAGTTTAAAGAAAAAACGAAACCACATGAATTAGACAAGGCAGCCACAGAATGAATAAGTCCAGCCAAATTAATCGGCCAGGAGTCTAAGATACATCCATGTAAAAACATATGAAATCCTATATTTAAAAATTTTAAAAAAATATTTTGAAAAGAACTTTAAACTAGACTTGTACTTCTTAAATGTAAATATTTAAGCATTAATAATAGTAATTTAAAGTCTTTTTTCTATAAAAGTTTCCTCTTAATAACGTGTAAAATACCAGGTTCTGTTCTTTAAATCATATATTTGTTGAACATACAGTCGAACTCGCTTAATTGCATAAGCACAGCGGCTCGGTGCCATAGAGGTCATCTATGCAGACAAAGATAATAGAAGGGCGGACACTTCGTCGACCCAGCGTGTGCCGTAGTGAAATTTAAACCGATTCAAGTCGATTAATCACATAAAATAAATAAATACCACCAGTCCGTGTGAGATAAATATTTCATCTTCAAATCCTAACCCAGAATTGTGATGTTAGTAATAAGTTACTATAATTAGCTTTTCGGGGAATTACACTTCCTGTGTCTCAAAAAATGAGTTGAGTCATTTTTAGAACGACATCATTTCACTCGCCCCTCTTCATTATCCATGCTGAACAAGGACAAAAACGTACCATGATGTACACTGATGATATTGTTTCGTGCGTGCTACAGGCGGACGCTGGTACCCAATTGACCTTTTTACCCACGAAAAAGCGCTGTGCATTGTAGGGATATACTATTTGTTGCCTAGCTTTGCATGTGCAGACAGGCTTTCTATATAATATTTTGAACTACTTTGTTTAAACAAAAACGTTTTCTCGGACAACGGATTTTCGCCCAATGAAGCAGCTAGGAAGTAATCGTATCATGATGAAGAAAGTACGTCTATAAAGGTATTTGCTTTTAATGTTACCATCCGAGCTCTTCTTCCAGGTTGATTAAATCCTCTTTCCATCTGCAGTTAGTGTCCACACAGTCTGTTTTCTCAGGTGATTTACACATCTTCCGTCTGCAGTTAGTGTCCACACAGTCTGTTTTCTCAGGTGATTTACACATCTTCCATCTGCAGTTAGTGCCCACACAGTCTGTTTTCTCAGGAGATTTACACATCTGAAAAGGTTATTTTATCTTTACCTCTATGGATCAAATATGGCAATTGCTCTTCAGATCTGCATTCACGTTGTCACAAAATAATGCCCAAACGACAAAGGACAACGCTTAAGCATATCCTGCAGAATGTATTGGCAGTCTGGTTAGTGCCAAACCTGATAATGTTTCTCTATCGGAATCAATTTACAAAGATAGTATACATCTTTTAAGATAATGTTTGTGTATCCGATGGGGAATCCTTGCAGCCTATGCGTATTTTGGTCTTGACCGATTATAATGTATTTGACTGATAGTTAGTGCTCGATCACGCTAGGCTTTTAAAAAAACACCTGAGTCGAATACGATTCACTGCAACTTATTCGGAATCCATCAGCCTACGAAAAATGGTCTTTTGTGGAAAATGATAGCTTTCATAATAGTAATCATGCCAATTTGGTAACTGCCTTACCATGGTGAACTACACATCTCTCACGGATTATTATTCAGCACATCTTTTAATTAAATAAGATTGTGTTTTCGGTCGATTATTTCGCATTTTTATTAAATAGTAGTTAATGTTATATAAACAAGTGACGATATGGCATTAACAAATCCGAGATATTTGAGTTGCCAAAATTGCCACCAAATTGACTCTGAGGCAATCATGATAGCTTTCCGCACACGATTTGTCTCAGCTGTATAGCTAATAAGTACAGGCTATATCTGTTCTGGCTCAATTTATCTTTTTTATTTTTATCTTTAAGAGATAGTAAGACAAAATCACATTGCTGTGCAACGTGACGTTTTGGTCAAACCGTACATAAATCCGTCAATGAAATTTTAATGTATCTCATGTAAATGTATTTGAGTTTTCATCACATAAGCGATATAGATTTATCTGGCAAACATGCCCTGTTGCCAACCTTTAAGCCTTTCGTTCAGTTTATTGTTTATATCAATGAAATGCCCAACACACCTTCAGTAGAAACGTGTGATGTTGCATGTGCTATTGAAATATTGCTGGAGGATGTAGCGAGCTTCCTGTATCGCCGGTGTTCTCAGATCTAAAGGGGAATGTGATCTGTTTGTGATGTGTTTGTATTGCATTCTTTCATAGTCCTGTTTTACCAGCGGCTTCGATGGTGGCTTTCTACTCCCACTTAGGCTGACAAGCCGTTAATTGATGAAAATAACCTTAAGTATAGCGTTGAACCCTAATCAAACAAAACACTTTATAAAATACTATATCAAATTGACCGTTTATTATAAGAGTTATTCTTGACTTGGTATGTGAGCCAGCAAGTATTTTAGCCACAGTACTGTTGGGACATGTGTATTTGACAGGTCGTTCATACTAAATATATCTCCTGCGATTCTGTTCACAAATATTCCGTGTGCTGGTCATGGATTGAGCCTTTTGTTGTTTAACATGTACTTGACACTTTAAACAATAGCTGATGTTTACAGCACGTCTGTGTCCATTTGTAGTGCCCGCATATAGAAAAGTATCCTCTTTGCTTTATCTGGACAGAAATATATACTTTTCCAGTAATTGTCCTAGACACGAAGCTGAAACATAGACTGTTTAATAAACAGTGCCTGGTCTTATCATAAACAGAGCCCTTAGTCCACCTAATCTAAGGGCAATTATTACACTGACCACACCATCAACTGACGTATCAGGTACTAAAATACGAAAACTAATGAAACGTTTTAAACTAGTCACTGCACACTGAATCTCATCATTTTAGCATCAATAGTACATTCAGAACAAACAAGTCACCGAAATGAGTATGTTGCTCTTGGAAATATGTTGATACACAATCTTACTGGTTGTTAATTATAAAATAGCAGACCCACCATTTCAACCATTGTGACAGTAATCACCGGCCATGGACATTAATCTTGCAGTACATACATCAAAATGATCAGTCCATCAGTACTTTGCAGCTCATTAACACACATTATAGATTTTCATATGTCTGTTTCTATGACTGGGACATCGTGTGATGAAACCACTTGATTGGGCAAAAAGAGATGAGGAATTGTGACGTTTTTATGAAAACAACCTATTTATAATAAGGTACAAAATGCATTTCCTAGCACATGAGACACCCACCACTTAAAAAAGGTTACGGTTTGTGTTTAGCACAGCAGATCACGTCTGCTGATATATACGAGTATGACCAAGGAAAGCATGAGAGGGGTCACATACAACTCAACTACCCACTGCTGTCGATTGAGCTTTATACTCATCTAGCTTATGTGACAAGTTTTCTCTTTGGTTGAAAACATTTAACATTTATAAACGTCTAACAATGTTACACAAACGAATTGTAGGCAAAAAGTAACAAGAGTATGATTCAATCGAAACATAGCAGACAAGGGTTTAGCTCGCGTGCCTAAGTTCTTATGACGCACCGCTTTGGTCTTACAATGATAACAAAAAACAGCAATTGCTACAAAATAGATCATTTTGCCCCAAAAAATTGAACAGATAAAACAAAGGGAGATTTTGCAAGTGATTAAATGTCTGTTAAAAGATTATAAAACGAGCTTGACATAAAGGTATACTTAACGTACAAGTACTGTTTCTTATCGATTATAAATGTACGTCTCACGAGTAAATATAACTTTGTGAGGGAGTCCATACACCTTTCATTTCATTCATAACTATGTGGAGATGATTGGCGAAACACTTCATTAACCACTCTAGGATAGACCTCTTGGGATGGAATTCACAGAAAGTCAACTGCAATACTTTAATTCTACATCTAGTTTCCCTTACACCTATAGCAGATTGTGAACGATCAAGGAAATCAGCCAACCTCAGCTTTGTGCAACTCAAATCTAAGAACAATTATCTGTTCTACCATGATTAATAGATTTGACAATCTTTTATAACTATACAAGTACCAGTCTTATATTCAAAGTGAGTGATACTATTTGATATGATTGTCCTTGTAATCCTTAGCAACCGTTTTATCCAATCTAAAGTAACAGCTAGATGATTCTTTGATAAAACTTTCAACTGAGATGAGGCCGTAGCCTTATTGCTAAGAAGAGACATCTTAATAAGTCTATTAAAATGTTTTTTCTTAGACAAGAGCATATTGTCTGTTAAATGTGTGTCGTGCCTGAGGTGAGAATGTTCTATCCTAAAAACCACTATATGGTCTCTCAGATAAGACTATATTATATCTTGAAGGACGTGTTGGTCGTGAACATCATCATCTGCCAGCCTCCAGGGATACCATAATGATGTCATGAAAAACATCATGTACGCATATTAGAGAAACGGAAACCAATGTTGGAAGTATTTGAAGAACGATTTCAAGCACCACCGCCCCGCCCCCTCTAGTCAATGGACTAGTTATTGATTAAGTTAGTAGAGATGCGTGTACTTCTTTACATATACAAAATCTGCCTTCATATTACCAGCAACATATGAGATAACTCAGCCGATTGTTATTAGTTACCAAAACAGGATTAGTGCATTTTGACAAACATATCCACCTGTTACATTCCAGTGGTTCTAGGAATTCTATAAAGGTAATTGTTTAAGACCTATTAATTGACACAAAGCTGGTGACCCGATCTCTGCAAATTAGCAAACGATCTAATGTTACCCTTAGGACATGGTCATTGAACTAAAGATCTAATTAGTCGGACTAGTTACTTGTGAACATATTCCTTTCGGACGTATTAACTCAACTAGCTAAGATTGATGGCAGTTTTAGGAAATGTCGAGAACGATTAAGCAATCGGCAGATTCCAGGAAGTAGAATTAACATACTCCAACATACCAAAGAGCTATTAGTAATGAATAATACAAAGACTATTCAGTCTCCGAAAAAGTTGCTGTAAGGCATTCAATCGATGCAGTAAAATATATATTATTAAGCTCATAGAATAGAATGAGGTTTGAAAACAAAAGAAAAGTGTATATCGCTGATCAGATTACTATACATTATATTTTTGTGATACTAATCCATGGTTAGATTATACGTACCCGACCGCATGGTGTAGTTAGGCATTCATCAGACAGCATTAACGTATCTGATAAATTAGGTGTGAATGTCGGTATGTTATTTTGTTCCCCGTTTCCTAATAATCTTTTTTATCAAACTGTATATATGAACGAACCAGAGGAATGGCCAGTCATTTTAATAATGTTTGAGACCCTGGCAAAATATTACAGGTTGGGGGCTGTCGTGATTGTCAATTATAAAAATAACATGACAAAGCGAACAGAGTATCTTCCCATTGCATTTAATACAAAGCCGCCTTAGATTCCTTTGTGGAGCGGCTTAACGCAACTTGTTAAGCATTTTGTACATGACAAAGACATATGTTATATAGTGTGATAAGTATTACGGAAAAACGCTGTGCTATGCTTTTGAATGTAATTTGATCTATCACCAATTATTATGATTTATTGCATATGACCAGTTTAAGACATACTACATAAGTTTAGTTCACATTTGATACAAGCATTTAAATGTAATGTCGATATAAAATGATGGAATCTTTTATTTTTATCTTCTCCTTTAAGAGATAGCGAGACAAAATCACGTTTTGGTCAAACCATACAAATTCTTTAATGAAATTTGTATGAGTCTTATGTAAAAGTATCTGGCAAACATGCCCTGTTGCCAAGCTTTCAGCCTTTTGTGCAATTGTGGTTATATCATTGAAACACCGAACACACCTTCAGTAGAAACGTGTGATGTTGCATGTGCTATTGAAATATTGCTGGAGGATGTAGCGAGCTTCCTGTATCGCCGGTGTTCTCAGATCTAAAGGGGAATGTGATCTGTTTGTGATGTGTTTGTATTGCATTCTTTCATAGTCCTGTTTTACCAGCGGCTTCGATGGTGGCTTTCTACTCCCACTTAGGCTGACAAGCCGTTAATTGATAAAAATAACCTTAAGTATAGCGTTGAACCCTAATCAAACACTATATCAAATTGATTGTTTATTATAAGAGTTATTCATGACTTGTTATGCGAGACAACAAGTAATTTAGCCACAGTGCGGTTTGGACATGTGTATTTAACAGGGACTTTCATGCTAAATATATGTCCTGTGATTCTGTTCACAAATATTCTGGTGGCCATGGATTGAGCCTTTGGTTAAGAAAACATGTACTTGACACTTAAACAATAGCTGATGTTTATGTTTACAGCACGTTTTGTGTCCATATGCACTGCCCAAAAATAGTAAAACATCCTCTTTGCTTTATCTGGACAGAGACAGAGATACCCTTTTCCAGTAATTGTCCTACACATAAACCTGGAACAGTTTAATAAACAGTGCCTGATCCAGGGTCTTATAATACGCAGAGCCCTTAGTCCACCTGATCTACGGGCAATTAGTACACTGACCACATCATCAACTTTCGAATCTGGTACTATAAAATACGAAAATTAATGAAACGTCTCGTTATCAAACGTTTTAAACTAGTAACTGCACACTGACTCTCATCGCTTTAGCATCAGCAGGAAATTCAGGGTAAACAATTAACTGAAATGAGAATGTTGGTCTTGGAAATATGATGATACACAATCTTACTGGTTGTTAATTATAAAATAGCAGACCCACCATTTCAACCATCGTTACATTAATCACCGGCCATAGACATTAATCTTGCAGTACATACTTTATTAGGCCATGTGTACTTTGCAACTCTATTAACCCATAATATAGATTTAGAGATGCCCGTTGTAATAACGGGACATCATGTGATGATATCACTTGATTTGACAAGAAAGATGATGAATTGTGGCGGCTCTATAAAAAAAGCTATTTACAACAGTACAAAAGTACAAAATGCATTTCGTAGAAAATGAGACCCTTTTTTGTTTTCAATTCTCAATGATAGACTGAGACGCGTCACATAAAACTCAACTAGCCTCTGCTGTCAATTGAGCTTTTATATTCATCTGGCTTATGCAACTATTTTTTTCCCTTTGGTTTAAAAATTTATAAACGTCTAACAATATTACACATATCAAATCCTCGTAACAAAATTGTAGGCAAATAGTTACAAGAGTTGACACTGTGATTAACATATTCGAGAATCCACCTTGTAAAAAACTGATATTTTCCTCAGTAGTTGTGGAAGTTAACCAGACAATGACAACATTTCGTATGATCCATGATTTTAATATCCAGAAGGAAAGTTGTTCAACTCTGTATTTCAAAGCAAACCTATTTGTTTGTTTAATACGATTCAATCGCAACATAGCAGACTAGGCTTTACGTTCTAATGACGCGCTGCTTTGGTCTTATAAGGATAACAAAAACCGAAATTGCTACATAAGAGATAATTTTGTAAAAAAAAATTTGAACAAATTAAACAAAGGGAGATTTTGCAAGTGATTAGATGTCTGTTAAAAGTTTATAAAACGAGCTTGACATAAATGTAAAAGGTAACCTACAAGTACTGTTTCTTATCGACTATAAATGTACGTCTCACGAGTAAATATAACTCTGATGGAGTCCATACACCTTTCATTTCCTACATAACTCCGTGGAGATCAAAATAACATACACCTGCGTTTTTCGTGTGGGAAGCTACAGTTGCGGTTTCATGCAGACGACAGAAGAACTCAAACAAATTTACAAAAGCAAATAACATGTTTGTCATCAATTTCAAATAATTTGTTAAGTTAACGATTTCTTCCCACGGAGGTCGCGTTATGTGATCTGCTTTATATATTCCTTACCTTAAATGCCTAGGAACTGACAGGCTGGCTTCGCTGTTGTTGTAATATCCGATTATCTGATAATATGGAGTAAGTCATGTCAGATGCCCTTAGTTTCTCAGCCTTGCTCGCATAAATAAATAACTGAATGTTACTGATTGACTATGGTCATTTCTTACTCACAATATCGTGTCAGTGGTTAATTTGATGTACCATTTTTTCTGATTTATTTGTATGAAAAAGTTATTTTACCAGGACAACATTCAATATTGAATGATGATTTTCATAGGCCTAGGCCTAATTGTACTGTTGTACATTTACCCATTTGGACGAAAATCAGTTCAGATGTCGTTGGCTGACTACGTTTTTTGATGATGGTTTACCTGGTATTTAAATTTAGATTATGGAATATTAAAATGTTTATGATTAAATTATTTAAATTTCTATCCCTTTTTAAGGAGGCCCGTGACCGTGGCTCAGTGGTAGCGAGTGCGCTTCCTGAACTGAACATGCTTCCATTTACCGTTCACGGGTTGGAGTCCGCCTTTCGACCATCAGGTACATGTATATGAGCGAGTCACATGTTGTGGCTCCGGCAATTGCGGGGTGGTTTTTAAGAGGTTCCTCCCGGTTTTCCACCATAATAAGGCTGTGTACAGTGTGAAGTGGACAATCCGTCGT
>JAVFBW010115301.1:0-25326 GCA_034783835.1 Mopalia ciliata | reverse complement strand
AGACAGCGGCTTTGTTTTATCTAATTATCCAAGATATCTTAGGTAAACGTTGAGCGTGTGAGACAGATAAAAGCAGCACAGGTGTGCTTTGTATGAGTGTGTGTAAAAACAGTGAATAAGACACATTTGCGTACCAATCCAAACTACCAAATTGTTCAATTCAATCTACAGACAGCGGCTTTGTTTTATCTAATTATCCAAGATATCTTAGGTAAACGTTGAGCGTGTGAGACAGATAAAAGCAGCTATTACCAAGGACAAGTCGTGCCAAAAACAACTATATACAATAGGCCTGGGTTGAACTGTGCCAAGATGAAGAAAGTTGACTATATCAAGAATACTACATCTTAAGTCGTTGTCTTCATTACAAAATCGTTGAGATGGTCTCATTCCATTCTACAAATTTGGAACACTTCCAGCTAAGTTTATCAATGACTTATCTCCTGCTCCAAATCGAACCTCAATGGAAAATAGTCCGAGGTCTGTCAACAAGCGTTTCTTCAAGATAGTTTACATGTTGATAAAAACGTCAAAGACTTTTGGCAAGCGTTCAGCGAACAGGTCAGTCTGTACTGAACTTGCGATTCGGCTTTTGATGTATTTTTTGTTATGGATGAGCATTGAATGAATACGGACAACAACGGTAGATTTCAGAAATGTACCAAAGACTTTATCGGCACAACTATTCCTGTAATAGAGTTCTTTGGTGATTCAAGACGAACGGAGGCTGGACCAACTAGCACAAAGGGTCGCAAGTTGGTTCCAAGGAAAATCTTTCAGATGTCTCGACGCGGACCAAGGACCAAGCCAAAGGGATATCAGCAATTAAAGACACGAAAATGGAATCCGATTTTGCTTTTTAATTAAACACTTTTTAAAAAAAAATTCCCCTATTATCACTCAACAAAATGCAATGTAGCTAAAACTGCTTTGGCCGAGAAATAGATATAGACTGGCAAAAGTGTATGATATTAGTATTTCGGTGAGGTACTTAAAAACTAAACGGCAGACTTCCAAAGATTTAAGATCTGCCGTTGTTTTTGTTCCGATAGTCTTGTTTCCGTTCCGTGAAATTCAGCAAGAAAACTTCTAACAAATCTGTCGTTGCTTTTGATCCAATAATCTAGTGTCTGTTCCGTCAAATGCACCAGACAATGTTCTACTTCAGTTACTTTTGGCAGAATATAATGGCCTGGGAGCGTGCCTATTTTATGAACTATTTTTAACATTCAAAAAGGCAAAATGATAGTGTACCTCAATTGTTATTAGATAATGTTTTTAATTTATCAACTTAAGCCTAAGGTCGAGGGCTTAAAACCAGACGTACCCATGTTCATTTGTGGCAGTTTTTTTCCCACCCAGGAGTCCAATGAGGACAAGACCCCAGTATTAACTTTGATAAAGTTTTTGTAACAAAACTTTAAAAGTTGATTTTAATACTTAATATAATGATTTTACAAAGGTCAATCTTTTGGATTTTTTTTTCTCGCAAAATGCCAGTTTTTTTTAACATTGACGGGTATGGTCCTCGAGGTTTAAAAAAAAGACGAGGTACAAACGTACTGTGCATGTATTTTAGATTATTCTTAATATAATGATTGCACTTTCTGTATTTGTGAAGGACAGTTAAGTTCATAAAACATAGCACACTGTGAGTCAAAATAATTCGTATCCTCTGAGTCATAAGTCCAAGCAACAACAGTAAAAGCTTTCATTTATTACAATAATTTCCTTATCCATCTACAAATATGCTAAATCCCGCGCTGGAAATTTGATTTTTTGTTTGTTTGATGGTGGTTTAAAATCACACTCAAGGGTATTTTGACTTATATGACGACGGATTGTCCACTTCGCACTGTTTCTTGTCTCGTTATGGTGGAAACCAGGAGGAAACCTCGCAAAAAACCACCCCCGCGATTTCCGGGGCCACATCTTGTGACTCACTCATATACCTGATGGTCGAATGACGGACTCCATCCTCTGAACGGTACATCGAAGTAGGCTCAGAAAGCGCATTTGCTAACCACCAAGCCACGACTGCGAACCCCCTGGAAGTTTGAAAGCCGGCGACATTGGTCGGACCAACTACGACCTATAACAGCCAACTTTGGCCTCACAAAACAGTTCAAAGCCCACGAAATTTGTTCAGATTTTCTACAGAATTTCATGTTTCGATGTATTGGTGGTAGCCCCTCAGAATATAACATGGAAGGACTTCTGCAAATTCTAGCCTAGAAAGGCCATCAATAAACTGATATGAATGTCATCATGTTAGGCTAGCTTAAAATAAATCAATATGCAAAATAAACCATTTGAACGTTTGTCTTTTTACATGATTAAACAGTGACAACCGGCTCCTTCTCACAGCTTATCTTTGATAATGAGTTCATTAATATACTTCTATGATTTAATCTAACATTCCAACGCAAGATTTCGATCGAAGAACCAATGTTTAATGTTTAAAAAGTTAACGTGTAGTAACTTAAGACTACGACATTTTTGGCATACGATATCTCATGTGAGGGGTATAAAATACAAATTAAATAGACTGTAGTGATACAAAAAGGAGCGTGGGATTAAATAATGTTTCTCTTTTAACCGAAACTATACGCATAAAATGTTCTCCCGATATTTTTTAGAGTATGACATTTTGTCAATTCTTGCAAAAGTCACCATGACGAATAATTGGTGAACCCCCCGATAAACCACAGAAAAAAACATTATAGCTTATGAGAGTGTACACTAAAATCGGTCGGGGGTCTATGTCGTTAAATTGTAAACACACAATAAATTCTACTTTATCCTCTAACATCAGTGCACAATAAACTATTTTTTGTTCTCACGTTATTTAGACAAGCCTACAGAAAATAACAGTAATAGCATGTATATTTTAACTTTACAGTTCATGGCGGGACAGAGCATATACAGAGCATACGTTCCCAAATCAGCGTGTGGCACTTTGTTGCGCAGCTTCCGAGAAATGTAACTACTACAGATTTTTCTCGAATCAACGCATCTTTTCACAATAATCTTTTTTTCTCGAGCAATTACGTTGGGTCCACAGAAAAGATTTGATAATAAACTCACTCAGTCAATGGCCAGTGAAAAATGTATAATCTATTAGTGTTCATAAACAGTCCCAATAACCAGTGTTCAATTACCGTGGCCGTGAAATTGCTTCGCTAGGTCTGTGGTTGTATAGTGACGACTGTATTTGTACTATGGTGGATAAATTGTGTTGTTTGGTCTCGTGGGATTCAACTTTGACAGCTCACCGTCAATCACGAGCACAAATCACTGCGCAGGACCAATTCAAGGGCTAACAGATGGGAGAACAAATATATTGTCGCCGAAACGGTCCGCTTGGCGTCAACATAGGACAAGAGATATCAATCTCAACAAGCCAATCAAAAGAAAGCTTTTGAACTCGCGCTACACAGAGGGCAATAAAATGATCATAACGCCCGGCCATATTTTTATCAGAGCAGAAACTATCATTATTAGATGATGATCTTCTAGGCAAGCCATAAATAAGTGAGCGGGAAACCCTAGTCACTACACTATCCTTCCAGAACTTTATCAATTGGCTTCTGATGAATCGATTAATCGCTTACATCTCAATAAGGGATTACATTATATATCGCCCCCGCTGTAGGGTTCTCTGCGGAATATATCCGATAACGCCGTCATCAAAGGCAAGGAAAAGTGTGGAATTAGCCACAATGAGAATTGGCGTTGGTGCGACAAGTGTTAGTAGACCCGCCTTGCGTGAATCACATCCTCCGCGATATAATTCAAGATTAACCCTAACGCCTCAGCGACCAGACCCGACCTCGGCCCTTTAAAGAGTTAAAAGACAAGAGCCTAGGGAATGAGTATGTACAAAAGGCCTAGTGTGTTTGCTAATAATGCCGTAGAAAAAAGCTGATCACGGGTCTAGTTAATACTCTACTCCACCAACCACACCTTAATCCTAGTGTACACAAATGAACAAGTGCGTGCTCAGAACACACAAGCATAGATACATACAGCTGGGGAGCTACACCGTTTTTAAGACTTGCTCGGTATTTTTAAGGATCAAACATGTATTTATTGACACTCACAAAATCCACTTAATAGCTCATCAATCCAAATATAACGAACAAACAAGAAACAGCTAAATTTGTCTACCACGGAAAGTTGAAGCTACCACCCTTTGTCGTTATTGAAAAAGGAAAAAAATGTTTTATATATTCAATTATGAAAATGACTAAAGCTGCAACGGCAATACAAAAAGTTCAATATCATATCGTATAAATCAGAGAAACACACGAAAATGAATTAAATGATTAGTACGTTTACTAATTACAATCCCCATGAAAGATCTATTTAAAGCGACACTCCGGAGTCCGGGCTGCAATAAAATGCATATAGGTAAAACGGGCATCATTTCTTGTGTTCAATTATGCTCTCTCCTTTTCTAATCGAACTCAATAACATACTGGTCAACTTATTTGTTAAATGTGTTACTTATAAAGACATGAGATTTGAGGTTTATTTTGTGTATACTGAAGAAGGTCGTACACATTATAATGGCCAGTTCCTTCCTTTCACAATAGCGCAACAGTAATGCGGTGGCACATTTTTCAAAATCAAAATAAGCCTGTATAGCTACATTCGAGTTGTATGTTTGATTGATTGGAATTTAACCCCGTATTTAAGGTTATTTCACTCTTATGAAAGCGTGTCTGACTGAAGGGTGCCACTCAAGGGTAGTTTACTTATATGACGACAGGTGATCCGATTCACATTGTTCTTTGTTTAAGTACATGGAAAACAGAGAGAAACCTCGTAACAACCACCCCCGCGATTGCCTGCACCACATTATGGGAATCACCCATATATGGTCCACAGACCGACATCGAAGTAGGATTAGTAAGTGGGCACGCTAATAGGGAACCGAAGTCTCGCTAAGGACTCGTTTTGGTTTAGACTACTGGTACCAATCCATGTATAGGACTAGATTTTTGCTTGTTTGTCTCGCCTTTCTAAACACAAACTTAATAAGTTCATTTGATTTCCATGACAAAGAAGGCTCATTAAAATAGTTTGCCTGCCTCAGATTTTTCAAAAACGTTTTTATTTAACACTATTATCAAATTAAAATCCGTAAGCCCGCAACAACAACAACAACAACAACAACAACACATGTTAAACGCTATCGGCGCAATTTGTAAGGAAACAAACAAAAATACATCAACTAAACGAATTATGTATTGTATAGTATCTATCAATAAAAAAAAAATGTAAAAAAAGTTTTTTCTCCAAGTAAGAATATTAAGATGGATTAAAATATTAAAGGGACAGAACTCTTCCATCAACACCATAGGACTCGCTTTGTTTACGATGACAATGCAGATTTTAATGTCCTGCTTACAGCTGCGCGCATCATCTACACCAGTTATTGCAAAAAGAAACGTAGCTGAAATGTCATATTTGGCTTTAATCCATGTTATTTATAGAGTTAGGTATTAGTTTAAGTGAGTTATTTGTGTTATTTGCTTTATAAATCGTCGGAAATGGAGAGAGTAGTTTTACTCCAACGTTAAAAGATAGGCCTTCAAAACGAGCCTGGCACCAACAATCCAAATCACGCAGATTCTCGGCGAGACTTCTGTTCCATATCGCTAATCCACGATCATGGGATCTACATTTGCAGTAAACAACGAACGAACAGTTCGAGTACATATAACATATTGCCAACCCATGGAATTTTCCCCAATAGTGCGATAAAAGGGGAAAAAAAAGTTGCAGAAAAATTGTTATGTAAGGTAATATTTGTTATCGAATATTACAAATGTTACAAAAGTTAGCTGTATGCAGTTTAAGTCTGTGCGGAGGGAGTCCAGGGGGTATATTGCTATGTAATTTGAGAAAGTTCAGACCACAGATAATTAAAACATAACAATTATTGTTTTGGGGTGGTATTGTATTACTTCATGCGCTAAGTGCAATTAACAAATAAAAGCTCTTATTTTGGCCATTCTGACCTACAGGAAAAAGTAGATAGTACTTTTCATATCAATATCAGACCGGACTTGTTTCTACTACACTATCCCTAGGGCTTTAAATATTAAGGCCATGTATTCAGTTAAACTGGATGATAAATTGCTGTTTAGCACCGTTGGTGTATTTCGTTTAGTCGATGTTATTGTTTAAACCCTATATGCTAATAGCATTTCTATGGGAGCTGTGTCAATCTCTTATCAGAGGGGTAGTGAATGTCCGCGACCTCCAGTTGACTAGCCTTTTATTTTGTAGAAGGCTGAGTGTTCTAGGTGGTCGGCATTTACTTCTGGTGATTTGGCACTTAACTCTGAGGGTAGTGGTTTCGATTCCTGGACGGGTTTTAACCTGCAAAATTGTCTGAACTAGAATATGTTCAAACCAAAAGCGTTCTCACAAAATAACGAAAATACTGCTAATTGCATGACAATAGACTAGACTTTATAGGACGCACCAGGGGCTGCGAACCCTAAATCACCTGATGAGAATGGTGACAACACCTTGGGGAAAGACGAAAGCTTTGTAGAATTTCCAATGCATGTAGAACACCAAACCAAGGCGTCGAACAGATCTGAGATAGCGGGGGAGGGAGAACTCACAATGAATACGCTCCATTAAGATGTTAAGTGGGAAGTTTATAGAAGCTACTCCCTTCTTTGAAGTAAGAATAACTTAAAGATATAAAGCATAACACTTAATGGCGAAGAACGGCAATAAGACTTCTAAAATAGGTCATATTTGAATCGTATTCGGAGCAGTCAGTTTACATAGGACTTTGGGTATATATTTGCCAATTCTCGTCCAGTATACACAATTAATTGGTAATAATTCATTTCGGGCACGCGCTCTGTCATATTCCCAATGCGCGGCACCCTTCACAAGCGTAAAAAGCCTATTTATAATCTATTCATTTGCCGATACATATTGGGCTATTTCATTTAGTGTTGGTCCGACAGAATTAATAACCGACCTCTCCATGGGATAAGATAGGCTAACATCGCATAGAGGCTATAGGTGACAAAACACAACGGGGGCTTAACAAATCTAATATTACTAACCATGTGCAAACCTGTGCTAATTCAACGGCATATTATTCGAAAGAACTCTCCAATCGATTACATATCGTATTACGAAACATGCGCAACTGACATTAGGAAAGATCGAGTTGGCTTCCATCCGAGGTACAAATCGACAAAAACATTGTTTTCCAAAATTGTTTTGTAATCTTTCATTTTGTAGAGTAATATGCTATAAATATGCGATTCAGTGTGTAAACTAAACATCCCAGTTTACTGTTAATTAAATTTGTTTGTTTGTTTGATTGGGGTTTAATCAGTTATCATACCAAACAGGGTATGATCTTTCTTCTTGTGGCACAAACCTCATATAAGGCAATTCTTGTTTGTATTGACCATTCTTAGCTTCATGTTCTGTTATTACCATTAGATATTTGCAACCCTTCATGGCGGATTTTCCCGTGATCTTACTAAATTGGCATATCCTGGTTGTACTTAAATTGATTTGTGTTAATAATTGCATATTTAAATTGGGTGCCCCAATTAACAACGTATATCATAAACACTAACCTTTAATACTGAAGCCCTTGTAAAATAACAGATCACTATTCAGAGCAATGTACAATGGGGCTTTTTGGAGGTTGGATACACCTTCACCAGTAAACATGCATTCTTAACATATAGTTCAACTACGCTTCAAAACGATTTGAACATCTCATAAATACCAATTCCAAGAATTGAGAGGCTTCAAAGACTCCCACAGCATCGTGCTTTTAGAAACGTGCAAAAAAACCTTAACAAGTTGTGTGTTCCTCGAAGTCCTTCTGTAGATGAGTGCCTTGTTTACAATAAATACTGCAACAGGGTATTTCATACATTTGTAAGAATATGCCATTTTATGTAAGGGAAAAACGTTATTGAAAAATCCCCAGTGCGTATTAGTCACTAATCAGTTTGGATATTTTTTACGCATTTCCAGAATTGCGGTCATATTAAAGACTCGACGATTATTATTCCCACAAATGAAATCCTTACCACTTCCACTAGGACCCAATAATCCGGATGCTTGAACAATTGCTGGATATTATTTAACTGGGTGTTTAATTTTTTACCACATGCGTATCGTTGGCCAGTTCTTTCTGCATTCTTGTCCTGCTTAGCGTTGGTGAAGCACTATAACTAAATAAAGTAACTGACCCTCAGAACTGTCAATATTTTATGAAAATGTGAAAGTGCTTTCCTCGACGCAAAATGGAACTCCCACCGGAAACAGTACACTTTAATTGATCGATTTGATGGATTGGAGTATTGATTGATTGATCGATTGACAAAGTAATTGGATGATTGATTGATTGATTTATTGGGGGTTTCACGCAATAGGAAGGATACTGACCTAGATTTTAGTGCTAATAATCAATAACAATTACATATCTACGTAATTCCCACCAGAAGCCGAACCCTTTCGATTTATCGATTTGATTGATTGGATGATTGATCGATTGATTGATTGATTTATTGGGGTTTCACGCAATAGGAAGGATAATGACCTAGATTTTAGTGTCAATAATCAATAACAATTAAATATCTACCAGGAGCCGAACCCTTTCAATTTATCGATTTGATTGATTGGATGATTGATTGTTTGATTGATTGATTGATTCATAGGCGTTTCACGCAATAGGAAGGATACTGACCTAGATTTTAGTGTCAATAATCAATAATAATTACATAGCTACATAACACTTATCAAATGAATTCATGCTTTTACTAAGATTATGTTAGATTATGTTACTCACATGACGACATGCAAGCTTAATCTATGAAGGTACTTTCTTATCATTATCATATCATATATTTTCAGAGTGTATCTGAATTGCTGTCGTACGGAATATATACTCACACAGCTTTATCAAAGACCTTAAGTCCTCAGACCCAAGGCAGTTTGTTTGAAGAGTAGCAATACTGTCTTAACTTAACACTAGTAGAAAATTAACTTTCCAACATTATGGAAACGCTTCACATCTTGGTTGTGCTAGTGTCAGTTATTGTTGGGAAAACATCGCCGTCATATTGCCGAAAAACCCTTAATCACGGTGTTAAACACCAATCAATCAATCATTCAATCAATCAATCAATCAAAGACATTTACGTTATTAGATTATAGCTGTTTGACGTGCTATTCTGTTAGATAACATTACAGTATTTATTTTCGGGCTGTAAATGTTACACATGCCAACTGTTAACTAACTTTCTATCCAAATTTGCACTTAAATTTGAAGGTATTAGTTCTTTAATAAGAACAAGTACGTTTCTGTTTGTCTATCCATTTTGAGCAAACATCCCGATGAATTTAGCGCTACCCTGAAGACGTCGTTGTTGTTATAATAATACCAGAAGCGGTCTCAGTAGTATCTTAAAATAAAGATGTAAATATCTCCACAATCAGGCGTTTACAGTTCAAGATAATATCGGGACTAATCAAACCGTCTGTAGACGGGGATTAGAGTAAACAGATTTTGACGCTGATTAAAGGGAAATCTGACTGAATTTCATTCGCACTGGATTAAGCATTGGTCTGTTTGACATAACTGAACGGGATTGAATTTGGAATTTTGTTAAATATTTATATCAAAGCAGTGCTACGCAGATTATTTTGAATTGGATCGAGTCGAGGTGAGCTTTGTATATGAAGTTTTAGACGATATTCTGGCAATGAGGGATAGAACGAACGCAATCTTTGCAGAAAGTTAATATAAAAAATCAGAATAATTCTAATTTCCTTTAAATTTATATTGTTTAAAATTAGACTTTTAAACTTGTATCCTTATACTTTTCGATATTGCGGCAATTCTCGAAGTACGTTTTCTGAAGGAAACATCGCGTTAGCAAAATAGACCAGCATTACAAGCCAGTCGCGGCAAGCCACGTTATTTTTTCTTAGAAGTAAACGTCCAGCAGAAAAGAAACACAATCCTATATAGTATACAGTTACTAAAACGTTGTGTAAATTGACTGGCTAAATATAGGCCAGCGCAGCGGACCGAAAAAGACGAAAGCAAATTTGCCCTAAGGACCGCTTGGTACCGTCCCAATCATTTGCCGCGACACTAAGAGATTTCTTCCCACAGGATTTCTTCATTTCATTCCTAATCCAGATTAGCCTATTCCACACAATTCACCCCAGTCGTCTTCATAACGCAGTGTACACGTCCTCACACCAATAGAGCTTGTAGGGTCCATAAGATCAGATGGGATCGTGATCGAAGATTCTCCACAGTAGATTACTGGGGTTGTTTCAGTTAATTCCTTGGCCGCGATGCCAATACAATCTCAAGGATACAGACACAAGTTTCAAAAAGACCATCGAAGAATCCCACAAAACCCTAGAGATTTCCGAACAAAGACATTCATTTTAGCTTTCCGATATAAAAACATATTTGGTGTTGATCTGCCATCGACTGTCACGATCGGAATATTTCAAAACAAAAACGTAATCGGAAACAAGAGGTGATATAGCACACATAAGCAAACGGTATTTAAGAGTTGCAAGAATTGTCCTCGTTACAGCCAGTGTGTGGTCACGATAAGTCTTCACACATTCTGAAAAATTTTCAATCGTTAATTCGTGTTCAAATCACCCATTTTCAGGACCGATTGATTAGTGTTAAACGTCGTATTAAAATGCCAGTCCAGAGAGGGGAAACCACCTTCGACATTCCTTCAGGACACAATACAACAAATCCCCACCCCCCCCTCCCCCGAAAGCTCTGGGAGCACCAGGGCACCATAACGTTCCCTCCCAACCCTCCGCAGTTCAAAACCGAAAGAGTCAGAGATTCACTTGACACGTGTATCCTTTTTTCCTAAAGCGGTAATACAACTTTTTTTAATAAAACATGCATTCAGAAACCAATTATAAGTGTTTTAATCATTTATTTCTCTTACCCGTCATTTTCACAAAAAACAAATTCAATTAATGTTAAATATGTGACGAATTCTAATACAGAAATGGAAATTTGTTTTTTACTGCGCATTTTTCTGTTTTATAAAAATCGCTAGTTAACATTTTATACACAGCTCCAGATAGTATTGCACAAAAATATTTGTGTCGTTTTTAGTTTCATTTGGTAATGGACAAGGCTGAAGTTCAAGCCGCCATGTTCAAATTATGATGGTACCGTTATCGTAGTATGGTTTTCACAATGCGGGTTTCAGGGTTTGGTTTCGCGTATTTCCTGAAATGTAAACCCGAAGCCTTTCGAGCTTACTCCGTTGATTAGCGATCGTGGCAGCGACATCAATCATATCATTTAGAGCATGTCATTTGGTAATTGTTTTACACATACATTACCAATATAAACGCGGGACTGTTGAAACGACTGATTACACAGATAACGATAACAGTAATCATCTGACACAAACACAGCAAAACAAGTGAGGTAATAGGTTCGTATTGCTCGCAACAAAAATAATGATCAAAACACTGTTGATTCTTTAATAATCTACGTTGGTTTGGATTACATGTTACATTTCGGTTGCATGATGGATCCAACACCAGTATAGCCGTTTTAATCTATAGATGGCAAAAAAAAAAAAAAAAAATGGGAAACCAATACCAATACCTAACGCGAGCAAAATTAACAATCTAGAAATTGAAATTGTTAAAAGTTCGTCTCTGTCGTGAGGCAGCTGATAAAGTACTCTTTAAATCAAAATTATAAAAGCCGACTAGAAACTGGATAACGGGAATATAGATTTCTGAGTATAAATATAAAGTAATCGAGAACTTAAGATGGGTCTCAGTGACTCACGGTGTCAAACACATGGTTAATGTTTAGGAAGCCGCCCTTTCATTGTGCCCAAACGTGGCGGAATTCTGATGACTCTTCGCACACTAGTTTACTACGTATAAACGTCTTCCAATTCTCTAAAGAAATAGTAAACTATTCTTAAGAAAGAGTGTAAATGTTATCTGTTAAGCCGCTATGTGATGGTGTCATGCCATATTGAACTGGACGGTCCATCTCTCACCAGGTATTATTGAATTGATCTGGTGTTAACGGTTAATCATCTTAAGAGCAACTGGATCCTGTTGTTTATCTGTTTGATTGGTTGGTGTTCAACGCTGTGTCTAAGAGGGTTCCACTTATAGGATGGCGGTGTCTCGAACAGTAATGACCAGTTTCCACACTAACACAACTTGAGAAATATGAGGTGTTTTGCTCTGTTTGTGCATTAAATTTACTCCAAAATCACATGAAACAATACACCCACTCCAACCGGCATCGATTTGCGGAAGATGAAGATGAGCTGTATTAAATTTAATAACTATTTCGGTCGATTGATTGATTGGGGTGTAACGTCGTGCCAGCCCTCGACACCACTGGCAACAATTAAAGACAAGACGGGGCAAATACATAACAACAACAGGACACCATACAGACACCAGAAACAAATCGGCTTCATGTTCCCCTTTAGCTTCGAGAGCACCAGTGCAACACGAAGCAACACGAAACTCCCTCCAACCACCCGCAATAACCATTTAGATCTGGTGGACATATTACAATATGATGATTAAAGCTAAAACTGAACCAGGTATGCGCATGAAAGAAACAAATGCGTGGAGAATGGGACGAAAGACGATAATCAAGATGGTTAATTAATACATTTTTATAATTTTTTCTAAAAGCACCTTCCATGGCTATGATTGAAAACCTTTCCCAGTTTCGTTGGGAACGTATGTGATAAGATATATTAACCTTTTTTTTGACATTTAAGTTTTGGCATTTCATCAGTACATTAAGGCCATTTATCAACATTTCGGCCTGCAAAGAACGTTCCATTGTGAAAATAGATTTGTTCGCAAAACAAAAATGAAATTCAATTCCACTGATGAGAAGAAGAGTTGTCAGCTCGGTTGTCAATGTACAACCAGTTTGACATCGTCACTGGTATTACAAAGAACACAGAAAACGCCAACTACGTATTCTTCTCATGCGCGTTATACTCTTGAGTAAGATATTAAACGCCAATGAAAGTTACCAATTTAGTAAACGGCCTTCAGTTTAAAACGAAAGATTCCCAAACATTAAAATACAATTCGTCCTGAATTGAGAATTGTTTGAAAAACCCGCGAGAAGAACATGACAACTTTCGATGTCACTTCGCTTTAGTGCATCGGGTTACCTATCATTCAACAGTGATTTACCAACATCATCTTAACAAAGTTTTAATACATTTTAAAGTGGTTTTCATTATTTTAACGATTTTTATCCAAATGTTTATTAGATAGACGTGAATATGACAGAGGTACTACCCATTTGACCAGAAAATATACCTTACAGTTAAATGCTTATTTAACTGTTGTCAAACGCACAGCACGCGGCATTTTGAGAACGTGAAGTGAATGACTGACTGGCGACTTGCTGGCCAACTGCCTGACTTAATGACCGACTGACTAGGGAATGGTCGTTTTCTAGCAGTATATAATCTGACTTCCACACCGATAAAATGTGAAAAAGATAGATAACACTGAATCTTGGTTTACAACCAAGTTTTAAGGTTACGATTGAAATTTCCACGACTCATACTCATAGAAACGTCATTGTCGGCATGTTTGCTTTCAAGTCTGTTCATATTATTACTGAAGCATGAAGACCGAAGATTTAGAGAAAATATGACCACTAGCATAAGATATTACAAGATGGCTATACTCGTTCTAAAATTGGATATTAAATGTCTTACTAAAGTTACATTAAAAACTGGTTTGTTTTTGATTTCTTCTTTTTTTTATTTTAGGACTTTGTAAGTTTTTTCAGTAATTCCAACCAATCAGATTCGTCATATATATTTGTCATCAATCCGGTTGCCTTATGGTGATTAATAAAACCTTGCCGATGAAAATAGAATGGATAGTCTATTTTCATTTTGTTCTGACAGTGCTCTATACTTTACAGAAATTGGCTAAATACAAGTTTCTGAAATAATGCAAAAAAAACACAAAAAAAACAAGTGTACGTTCCAATATTTTCGTTTTGGGATAACGCTTTCTTAGTTTGAACAGATTCTAGTTCAGAAAAAATTTTGCAGGTTGACACCCGTCCGGGAATCGACCCGAAAAGACACCAACATTATTCAAATGTACGTTCCTTTTAAAATGATTGGCATGGTAAGAAGCAAGAGTAGAGGCTGTTTCAATATTGAAGTTCAGACCTTCTTCTAACATTTCGCTGCCAACTTATGGAGGCATTCATGTTTTCCTTTATATACACTAACATATAAAAATATTAGTAAAAATCAGCAAGGATGTTCATGAAACGTTTAAGTTATGAGGCAAGTCCTGTTCTAGATGAACCCTGACAGTATATTAATCCTCAAGAGATTTGTTTGTTTGTTTGATTGGTGTTTAACATCGTACTCAAGGGTATTTCACTTATATGACGACGGATTGTCCACCTCACACTGTACACAGCCTTATTACGGTGGAAAACCGGGAGGAAACCTCTTAAAAACCACCCCCGCGATTGCTGGAGCCACAACACGTGACCCGCTCATATACCTGATGGTCGACGGGCGGACTCGATCTCGTGAACGGTAAATCGAAGCAGGTTCAGTTTCGGAACGGCACTCGCTACCACTTAGCCACGGCCGCGGACCTAAAATCTCAAGAGAAGCTTACAAAAAAATTACAAGGTGCTGGAAATATTTTGTCAGACAAAAGTGTGGCACACAGAGATATTAAATCATATTTTTAATAGGCGCCAAACTCAGTAATCGTACTATAAAGTGTATAATCTAGCCCATGTAGCACATGGCAACTGGGAGTTATTCGCAAAAGCGGGAGTTTCGACAAAATCAGCGCAGACCCGTTAGAGAGCCATTCTTCTTAAATTTATGCTATTGAACGTAAAGTGAACAGGAAATAAATCTCCAAAAATAATTTGATATTTTCTTTTTAAAAATTGTTTCGTCTGTGTGAAATAATAGTTTTAACGTAAATTTCTACCACCTCACAAGTTAATAAGGACTCACTGATTTCAAACATTTCTCGATTGATCAGGAACGATCTTGAATTACTTAAAATGAAGCTAAACGTGGCGCTTAATAGTAAAATAGCAATGAAATCTGAAACTATTGTTAGTTCTAAGGAATCTTCGGCTACCGTACCGGTCTATCTAATTAAAAGTCATTTTTGTGGGCCAGTATATATTGCAAAAGCTCTTCACGGAATATGCTTATTGTAGAGTCGTTTGACCTAGTGACACTGGTTTGGGGAGCGGTGCGGTACACATGTATGTACATCCATTAACAAGTATGTTACCTAGGTGAAAAGTGTAAATGAAACACAGCTGCGTATATAAAGAATGTATTAAAGTCTACCTACCTGCCCGACTGTGAACTGTTTGAAGTAAACACGCCAATGTCATTACACATACTATCACTCTCACTGTTACTGAAGCCATTGTTTGTTTCTATCTATGAAGCGCTATGCCAATAAAAATATTAAAATCTCGCGTTAATTGCTGACAAATCCGACAGCTTTGCTTCACTGACTTGGAAATACTCAAATTACCAGGGACTACAAATAATCACTTGTTCCTAAATAAATCCAATGTTAAAAAACAGATGTCCTATCCAAATTACTACACTGTTCGCGTTTCCGATTTATTCCACCTGTACTAAAATGCCCAGCTGAACGCTAAAGGTGAGTTCTTGTGGCGTTTGCTGTTACGTTAAGTCCAATGTTGTTTTCGATAACTGTTCGCTCACAAGTAATGACTCCTGTTATTTATAGGGCCGCAGTTAGAATCAGTCCATAGCGCGTCTTCACCACTCAGCAAATAACGTTAAATAATCGGCAAAGATATTGCTGTTACAATCCTGCGGCAAAGTTCTTGGGTAAAGTTCCACTACTAATATGGTCACGCGCTAGAAGGATCGAGAAACTTGCACGCTTTTGGGATGTCCGTTCAAACTGTTCGATGTTTTTTATCCCCCATTCAAGCGTAGGCGGTGTCGGCGATGAATGGACGGTCGCTCGCTCGGAGGTGCTGTGTGAGAATAAGGGGAAGGCAGTAGTTTCCTTGTCCGGCGGACGAGCCCCTCGCTTACCCTGAACAAGCAACTAGAAAGCGTACTTACTGGTTCGTCGATATCAATTCATAGATAATTCGTTTATCTGTTGTGCTGGCTTTAGCTCTTGTCGAGCTCTCGATGTAGGCGGAGGTCGGACACGAATTAAAAATGTTAATGCGTGTGATGCTTTCCTCTCATATATTTAGAATTGCTATGTCAACTAACGCGCAAACGGATGCCAACTACAGATATTAACAGATTTGAAGTGACACAAGTAGATGGACATACGGCTGCACCCTAATACCCTGAAACTATTGCGCCGTCACTACTATTTATCTAGTAATTGGTTAATTCGTGCGTATAGAATTGAATAGGAAACGGACTATCCCTAACACGTGCATTTAGCCTATACACGATTTATGTCAGTGTCTATGCGCACGTTTGAGACCCTATTCATTTCTGTGGTATGGGCCCTATAAATAAAAATGTTCAATAAAATTGAAAACCAATTCATGTAACGTACGACTTGTATTCGTGGGAATTCCTTGAATTATGGAAATAAACATATTTCTGTCCATGCTATTTATATAAAGGTGCATGCATACACGTATACTAAGTAATGTATATAATAACATAAGGTCACAATCGCGGGATTTCTTTTGTACACGTATATATATTTTGGTTTAATCTATTTCGTTTTCGTAACACACATGCAATTGTTGGCTACTTGGAAAATGCGTTTATGTGAAAGGCAATCCTTAGCCTAGAATATATATGCATACTGCAACAATCTAATATTTGAATTGAAATCTTTGGCATTTAAACTCTATTAATATAATCCCACAACTACTATTTCCGTGTCTCATTTTACCATTGAAGATTTCTATTATTGAGCTGACATAATTTTGCTATAGTCTATCTTTAGGATTATCCTAACAATCAAGCAGAGTGACAGGGAACGAGTATTTGAGGGCCAGTGTTTATACAAATACTATGATGCTTAATCTCAACTCGAGAGCTCGAGATATGCGACCGCTGTTGTATTGCTTTTCAAAACTAGTAACTAAGGAATTCTAGCAACTTAAGAATTTTTTATCTGTATATGAAGCATTTGTTATGATCTATTCTATACAGTATGTCAGTTATTTACTGTTAAAGAATTCTCTTCGTATAATTTTAGTAGTTTTATACAAATTTGAGACTGTACTAGGCATAATTTTATGTTTCAGTTCGCAATATAAGAAAAAAACACTCGGCATTTGTATTTTATAAATTATATCATATATTTCGATTAATAAAAGCCGATGTGTTAATTGTATATTACGCTCAGGGTGACACTATAGGCAGGTACAGCTATAACGCGCGTAGGACTATATATACATGTGTTACAAATATCTAGATATCATAAAACAAAATGTAATAAAATAGGACGGGGTTACTTCAATTCAAAAAAGTAGTAATTCATGGAAAAGTGAGCCTTGTGCTGTCCTATTAAGTGTTTACATTACCAATGTAAACGACACAACAGTTCATGAGATGTCACGAGAAGCGGAAGTGGGACAAAGTCCACACAGAAGAGTTCCCAATTCAGATACGTCATGGACAGGGTGGAGGGAACGAATGGATCTCTTTTCGACACGTTCTGCGTGATGTTTTTTTTTTTTTTTTTTTTTTTTTTTAATTTTTTGCCCCAACTTAAGAAATAATTTAAACATATTACATGGCTATCATCGTTATATACGTTATTTAATGACAGATTTTAACAAAAATTGGTTGACTTTAGTAATGTTAAAGACGGACGATAAAATTTACATTAAAAGACTTATTATGGATGTCTGACGTGAGTTTGTGGGGCCTGTAGCTGCTTTGTATGATTAAGCCATTTTCGGCTTAAGCAAGAATGAAAAAATCCAAATTTAAAAAATTAGCATTAAAGTACTAAGTAACCTACACTTATGTGACAAATTGATTGGTGTTTAACGCCACGTTAAATGTTGGAGTATTCTACATACACAGCGCCGATGTATACTCGTTATTGGGGGAAGTGTATGTTCCTCCGTTCCGAGGTTAAGACAATATGACGTGTAGGATAATTTGGTATCTTTAACCATGTAGTTTTTAATTTTAAAGTTTAATTTATGTTTCAAATAGTCAGGCGGGAGGTCGGTTGCATTAAGGTGCACTACTGGCTATATTATCATGCATTCCAGACAAAACATCACGTGACTGGTTGCCTGCCCATGACAAGTATTGCGAGAAAGTATGAGAAAAGGTTGGAGGTTCCAGTGTGTTGATAAACCTGAAGGGCGACCCCGTTTGGTAACCATCAAGAATCATATAGTTTTTCAACAGACTACAACTGTGAGATAAACTCGCGCCACCATGCACGTTCTTTCTAAGAAGTCACGTGGCACAGCTCCGCTCGACTTGCTTGATTCAAGCAAAAAATCACATTAAGCTAAATTAGGATTTTTGTGAACATCAAGTCGAAATAAATCTTAACTCTTTGCCACAGATACAGAAAACAACAGCAGCTTAAAAATATGTATTATGGGAGAAAGGAACGAAACAAATCTTTTGAGTTAAGAATTATTAAATTTGTTAGCTTTTAAAAAGAATTCCATTGATCTGTAAATGCATGACATCAGTACA
Organism: Mopalia ciliata; assembly: GCA_034783835.1. Taxonomy (NCBI): domain Eukaryota; kingdom Metazoa; phylum Mollusca; class Polyplacophora; order Chitonida; family Mopaliidae; genus Mopalia; species Mopalia ciliata. The sequence goes on along the minus strand of JAVFBW010115301.1, from coordinate 6,538 downwards.
TAGTCCTGGTAAATTTGTAAAGCGCTCGACAATGGCAGCACAATAAACGCTAATGTCCTGATTATGAATGCACAACTTCGTCCTGGATTAGAACAAGGTGGGCCTATACACAATGTCATGGTTGTATAAGATGGCGACGTTTTCAATCATATCCGGCGACACGTCTTTATAAACGTGCATTCTTTGTCTGATTGCACCATATTTCGTGTCCAGGAACCAGTCGCGCAGACCGAAGATAAGTGCTACAGGTAGCTAAAATTACTAATCTTGGATTAACGATACACCTTCAGCATAATGTGACGTCAGATAATCCAGATTTGAATTCAGTATTTCTTCTAACACCTGTCATCTCATTGATTGTTTGTTTGATTGGGGTTTAACGTCGTACTCGTCATCTCATTGAAAATTATAATCGCTTCTACTACCTACGTCGAGAAATTCACTCTAAGATACACCCAGGCCATCTTGTTTTGCACTTTTGCACCAAATATTGGTGGAAATTAATGCGCGATGGCCTAGCATAGCGTACGAGACTTCTCTTACTCCCGTTTACCTGCGTTGTTGTACATGGGTGTGTCCATGGCCTTGTATGGTTACAAGCCACAAAATGAATAAAATAGCTTTAAAACGACATCAACAAAAAGCACAATAGACACGGTATCAAAAAAGTAAAAGATTTATATCAGCTTACTCTCCGAAACCGGCCTCATATTAGTAGGCATATCGCTTTGCCATCTTATTCTCGCGAAAGTTTCTATAGTGGACGAGACTAAGAAAACTCTAGTACGCTATTCCAGGCCATCGCGCATTAATTTCCGCCAATATTGGGCGAGGTGAGCCACAGACGAGCAAATAAAAGAAGTGCAGAACAAGATGGCCCGGGTGTATCTTAGAGAAAGTTACCGTTTGTCCTTGTACCCAAAAATTCCCTTGGCGGTCCTGTCTTGACTTATACCTGAACAACATCCTTGTACCAGTGTCATTATATTTAAGAAATATGCTTTTAAATAACTTATAATGGAACCAAATACCATTGCTACATTGATTTGTCTATGTGGTTAAATATTTCTGACGTATATATGCACTTACATATGGGAGTTATCTAGAACATAAGATGATTTTTCGATTTTAATTGATCTACATCCCTGTGCCAGTGTGATTGCTTTTAGAAATATAAGATGTGATAGTAGTTGCACTATTTTCATTTAATTTCTAAGCTGTTATTGCAAACTTTTTTCGATCGATGCTCACATGTACCTCGAATTTCTACCCATTATCCTTTTTGTTTCGCTGTATATTTGTCATCAGACTATATAAATATACAATTCGTGTTAAAAATTCCACGAGAAAAACAACTAGACTTGATTTAAACACGTCTTTATTTAATAGATCTATGGTCTGTAGGTTACCCATAACACAACTCGAGATTAAGGTTTATTAAGAAACTTGTCTGTGTGAGTTATCTAGAACATAAGAATATTCGTCGATTTTAATTAATCTAAATCCCTGTGCCAGTGTGACTGCTTTTGGAAATATATTTAAATCTGAATGTAAATCTTTTCCCGTTTTGTATTTAAAACTACTATAGGCCTTTAATGGACAACTTAATAATTACGGAATTCGATACAATATGGAACACATGTGGATTGATTAAACAAAAATGATTTTTATTCACCGTTTCCCTTAATACTCGTTCGCAGCTGTCCTGGAACAGTACATAATCCGCTCAGTGAACCGAGCCGGTCTCACGAATTGATATAGCACATTTTACATTTACAAAGCCAGTATCAAATCATGTCATCTACACCAGTAAACAAAGTACACAATAATGTCATACCGACTTGTTATTAGAAACGCGGCTTAATTATTAACTTGTCGAATAATGAGGCAATACGTCTGTCTTGGACACAATGTATCACAGTTGGTCGCCTAGTCTCTCTGTGGTTAAAAAGTCATCATTTCAAATCCATCCTGAGATTTTCATCAGTTACTTCAACCCTATTTATGACAAAAGATCGGGAGATAAACAATAACCAAAAAGACATTCATAAACTGGTCCCGTCTTAGTTTATGATCAGTAGAGTTTCGCTGTATTAATTCTTTTAAGCGATTTTAACAATATCTATTTTGTTTATGTGGTACTTCAAACAGAATAGTATAGATTTTCTTGATAATTCCTTTCAATAATCAGAGATATTGAATTTCTAGGTGCAATAGTGTAGTATACATGATATGTCTGCTCTATTTTATGAGATTCAAGTCGTTTCACAGTCTTTAAACTTTTACATTGAAGCGAACAGTGTGTTCGTATATCGGCCGTAAATACATCGGGTTAACGCCCATTATTAAACCTGCGTACTAACCTTCGGATTCGCCTGTCAACTCTGAGTATTTGTCGTTGAATGCTCATAACAGTTCAGATTCGAATTCGTCTGTACATCTGGCTAGACGCCGAGTGTCAACCATGAGTATAGACCTATCTAATTTGCCGTCGTCTGTCGATCCTAGGTATATCTTCCTCGTAACATTCTGTCAACCATACATTCGGCAAAATGATTCAGATATTAGCCCTGAAAATCAGCTGTTTTTACCTGGATTTATCAAGCTGTACATTGATTAGTCCATTTCAGGGATTGTCCCTGAATGCATTCTGGGTTGTTTATATGCCTGGATTCTACATGCTATTCTGTCTTCCCAAGTTTCAGATTTAAACTTTTTTTTTTTCTCTTATGCAGACGAATGTCAATTAAAAACGAGGCACGGTTTACTAGATCGCTTTGTGCACTTTACAATGACACTAATTTCATGTTTGTAACATGAGTAGTTTTCCAGAAACACACCTAGAAAATTATAGAGTCTGCTTAAAAAATGAACTGCTCGAAATGGGCGATTAAAAGTTATGTCTTGAATATATGATCATAGGAAAACTAATTTATAAACTCCAATTTAATTCTTTGTTATTATAATTTCGAATTTTTAAACCAACATATATTTTGAACACCTAACTTTTAATCCAAGAGATAAAATAAAATTGGTTGATTTAGAGCCCAAGGGGTTCAGCAAGACCGTAAGTCCTAATTGTTCATCTGGCATTCAGGAGGTCATATCCGGAACAGTTTATTCAAGGCGAAATTAATATAGCACCTGATTTAAAGTTTGTTTAATTCAGGCGAGATTAAGCCTGCTATGAATGTTAGTAAAGTGTTTCAAATTGTAGCCAATGAGCTAATTGTTTGTCATTTCGGGCATAAACACTGCTAGATTTTAGCTTTATGTGAGCTATCGGCGGTAATCTCTAACTTACCATGTCTAATAGCCCAAAGGGTACTAGGTGTTTGAGTTTCAGGGATGCTATTGTGATATTCTCCTATCATATGAAAGTGCATGTGTGTCTGTGTAATTTAATTTTTGGTACGATTCGGTACTGCTTTGCCCAAAATGATTCTACAGAATGGACACGCCTATTATTTATAATGATGATGATAATTCACTAGAAGTACATCCACAGCTTTGACCAGCTTTGTGTGACCTTGATTGAGACAGTCAAACGCACACTCACATAACGGTTTGTTTTCTCATGCTGGGATCAGGCTATTTAGGCAACTGGATCCTTGGCTGTCTAGTATATTAAGGACACTTTATCATGAAGTAGAAATGCTGTCTATTTTGTTCGGGTAAGCTGTGATGTCGCCGATTGTCTTCTATTCTCTGAATCTTTCAACTGAGAGTAGCTAGTTTCAATACACAGAAAATGACTTACTAAAGCGTTCTAGCGTTAAGGTAACCCATGTTTTAATGTGAACCAGCCAATCGGAGTGTGTCTGCCAGCCCTGTATTTTAGTCTCCTTGTTAATTTGTCCGTTTAAAACAGTAAACATAGTACATTTTTAATTTAATTTGACAACTCTTTTCTCTTTATTACATTCGTAATATCATGAAAATAATGGTTGCCCCAGTGTCTTTTTGGCAGAGGTGCGGGGTGTGTCCATGAGTTTGTGTTAGTGTGTGCGTGTGAACGGTGGTTGTGTGTGTCAGGGGGAGTGGGGGTATCATTGCGAATAGCCTGCATGTGTATCTAAAAAGTAGTAAAAAAGTGTACTGAATCTAACTTTGTTGTGGTTGGGAAAGTCTTTGCAGTATACACTATGCTTATCCGATATAGGTGTGACAATAAACACTAATAACATCCCCCTTCTGAAGTGATTTTACCTAAACACATACAATGAAAACTCAGTTGTTATCTCTCCCAGTCATCGCGGTCTTCACAGCGCTGCAGTTTAAACCACCATGTGATACCATCAGGTTGACTTCCTGAGCAATTGTGTTGGAGAAACCACTCGGAATTGAACGATATTTTTGTAATGCCAGCTTTTGCTTGTCACAGATCTTTGGCTAATCTTCGCAAGTAATCGGATAGGAGATAGGTTTGTGAATATGGTTTGGCGTGACTGGAAGCTTAATGACTGGGCGACCTGTGATCATCAGTGTCCGTCTAGACACCTAACCCTCTAATTGCTAGATGTTAACAGTGATGAATACAAAATGTTTGAACCGCGCCTGGTCTCATAGATAACTTTTGTAGATAGTTCAACAACAGCTACTAAAAACGCCATAAATACTATTTCTGTTAACATACAGCTCGCCAGACAAGCATTCGATAAGTAAAAAAAAAGTCTTCGAAAACGTTTGTCAGGAAGCGCCTTTGCACTTTTACGTACTTTTTCCGAACAACAGTTTGAAGATTAAAGTGTAGCATGGAGTTTCGAAATAGGTTGCGATATTCTTACGTTGGTCTGTCATCGCCCCTGCCTCAGTTGTCTAATAAAATACACACTTCTCGACGAGTCAGACAAAAATCATCGGCATATCATTACCAAATTACGGGGACAGGTTTGTGATTGGTTATTTAATGGCAACCGGTTAAGGACTAGTCAGGAGGGAAAAAAAACACTCTTATCTTTTCGAGGCTTTTGGGGGTATTTCCAAAGGCTGATTATATTAACATCATATATATAAAACGAAAGATTTCAATATTCTAAATATAATATCATATTAAATTAAAAACATCAATTATTTTTTTAAATGGACCCTTGTTTGTAACCTTCCGTCCTTTGATATACATAATCTTTGAAGCATGCATTTTACAATAACAATTAAAAAAAACATTCTTAAATAATTAATTTGTTATGAAACTGTTTGCATTACCAAGATTATGAAAAAAAGATTTTAAAAAGGGAAAAAAGATCAAATTTTACCCCTGACTATTCCTTAATGTTTTAGCAGTCCACTGTATCACATTTACATCCTCAACAACTAGGTACAAGAAATTCAAGTGCTTATATTTTGACAATTTAAGGTTAAACAGACTTTTGGTCGTTTAGTCTGTTCGTTTGATTTGAGTTTAACATCATAATTTACATTATTTCACTCACAAGACCGTGTGCCAGCCCATTTGGCGAAAATTACCTTCAACAATACTGGCAACAAACAAAGACAATCAAAAACAGGACAGTCACAGGATGACAAACAATGACAGCACAAAAAGATCAGTCGCTGTCGTTTAGCCACGAGGGTACGAGAGCAACAGCAAGTTGAACAAAATTCGAGAAAATCTAAGAATTGACAAAGCAAACTACTATATAGGTTATTAGAATATATAAAATAACACAGCAAATGCTCTTCTTACGCCAATTGAACATTCTGCAGTTGTTTTGTACCATCTTTTTATATTTCATTTGCACAATACATGTGCGGTTTCAAATGTTTAATTTTGTTTATAGGCTATAGTTATTGATCAATGTGCTGGAGCTCTCAAAGAGTTCAGCATACTGGTTTTAATATGAAGGAAATGTAGCAACATGTGGGAAAGAGTGCTCCATTGATAGAATATAAATTTGCAGTAAAGTGAAATTAACAGATAGACTCTAATCAGAGATAAAATGTTGAACAGGAAATTGTGCACTTACTGGAAGTAGAATTTATCCAATCTGGTCATTTAACAATATTTTATTTGTTTGAAGATGGTTAAAAATATTATTAAAACGCATGTCAGTTGTTCGCAGTGAGAGAATGTGAAACGGGAGGGGTTAAGTATATCGTCAGATTTGGCTACGTCACTTTCACCCTTGGGATTACCCCAAGTTTTGGATATCCGTCTTCACACAGATCCTGCCTTTTAGCAGTTTTAGGGATTAGCAGTTTTATGAATTATAGGAATCTGTTTACAGGAAACAACATCACACACAAATAAATTGGTTTGGTTCTGTTCGATTGGAGTTGAAAGATGTAATCAAAGGCATTTTACTTAAAGTTCTAATTCACGTTTTAGTAAATGAAGAAGAAAATCAGAAAAAAAATCAGCCCACAAAAAGGCAAAAAACAGTCCGCTATCTCAGCAGACAACGGAAAACTCTTCTGGTCGACAAAATGAAAGAGAAAGAGAAACAAAGGCAGAACGAAAAATAGATATTTTGTACATCCTTCCTTTTAACGGTTTATGTTTACCATGGTAACGAATCACTTTTTTAAAGATGTAGTT
>JAVFBW010115290.1:0-15686 GCA_034783835.1 Mopalia ciliata | reverse complement strand
GTATCAATTTGGTCCTGTACCACATGGGTCCGGTATCAATTTGGTCCTGTACCACATGGGTCCGGTATCAATTTGGTCCTGTACCACATGGGTCCGGTATCAATTTGGTGCTGAACCACATGGGTTCGGTATCAATTTGGTGCTGAACCACTTGGTTTAGGTCTCACATATGGTATTGTCTCACTTATGATCCTGTCCCATATACTGATCCATTCAACATATTAATAGGATTAAATCCAAATAACAGATCATCCTACATACAGTCGGATTATCTCTTTTCATATATGGTATTATTGGAGCAGTACAGATTGCCCAGGATTGTTAAATAAGGGTGCGAATACATGAATGTCGATTCTCCCAGTGCATAGTATACTGTAGTATATACACTAAGCGTCTTGGCAATTGAAATGTGGAAAAAGAAAAAGAATTAATAAATAATTGGGTATAAAATGTGACTTTATTTAAAAAAAAAAAATGGTTTTCTTGATGCAACTTGCAAACAATGATTAAATAACACTTAGCAGCTTGTTTCAATTTCTTAGGCTTCTACAGACCTGCCTACCCGGTGTATTCTGGAGGATTTTGTACATACATGTATAATTTACACCAAATACACCAATAGGCCTTCAAAATAAACTCAGAAATTTATATTCTTTCCTGTGGAGTATGCTGTAACACAAAACTATACAAAATTATAAGAAAACACTCCTAAACATACATGTATAAATTTATTCAGATTAAGACCTGACCAGTACTATGATGGAGAGAATTTTTTCTCCACTGGTTGTGCAGACTAATGCTGCAGTTCTATTAGCTGATTGATTTATGATTCTCCTTAAATAAGATGAAGTTAATATCTCCTGGATAAAGATAAGATGATCTCTCACTGAGGACAGTTAGACCTTCATAACACTGATATGCATATTTAATACATAGGCTCATCTATCTTATCTGAATGAGGTCAAAGGTCACACCATAACCAATCAATAATGACAACTCTAGATTTGTCTGAACTGTTAATACTTCAGTCTGAGGAAAGACCATGGCTAAAGTAGCAATGGTTCTCTGGGAAATTAATGGACTTAAAGCATTTGTGAATAGTATTTACTTTGGATGCCATAATTAATGTATGTCATGGACAATATATCAAATGTTTATCTGTTAATCAATCATTTTATTTTATTAAAGTGTATGGTTAAGTCCTAATGAAACAAGTAGCTGATAACCATGACTATTGCCTTTATTTAACAGTTCTGGTTGTATTCAATAGGCGACAACACTATTGCGATGCAGTATACAAAACTTCATAATTTGCATTTTTACTCTTGAATAACAGTTTTTGAGTCCGTAAGCTACAATAACTCTGAAGCGTAGTAATTGATAGCTATTTCTATTTCTATTTTATGGGCTTTTAATGCTCAAATTGAGTTATCAAAGAAAAATATATATGGCAAATGGTGTAAACAGTTGGTACAAGTATTTATAAATGAATGAATGAAATCTGTATTGATAGAAGGTAAAACTCAATGAAATTGACAATTTGCTCTTCCTTGAGGGCCCTCTGCAACATAATTTTAACATAATTCCTAAACCATGCTGAATATCTTGTTGGATACAATCATAACAATATTTTATACACAATATTAATGGTCATTTCCTTTTCTAAAATAACTTCTTTTTTTTTTCAATATATGTGGTACCAAACTTTGATAACTAACTTATAATAATGTGCTCTAAAGAGTCAATAAAAAAGAAATGCATGACACAATCTGATAAAAATCAAACAACAGTAATTCACAGATATTAAACAATGACAATTCTTGGTAATCTAAATAGATACATCATACTCCAAAAAATATTCGCTAAGATATCGGGAATGAAAACAAGAAAATGACAAAGAATTCTTGACATTATTAGGCAGGCTATTCCAAATTTTACGGCCATGTTGCTTGTAATATAATCTCATGTTTATGCCTTAAATATCAACAAGCATTAATAAAAACGTAATTTTATTTTACAAAGCATGTCTTTAAACATTTTTCCATCAATTGAAATGTTGTTTTTTCTTTTTGATATGGAATTTAGTGATAAAAATCTATTTAAAATGATGAAAATTCTAATGCACTTGAGAACATGGCATGATATCTCTTAATTGAAGCATGATTGTTTGTTATGATTTAACACAATTAGCTGTATTCATTACCACAAGAGGCTAAAAACTGACCACATGTTCCCTTTTAATTTTTACCATATGTTGTTTGACATATATGTATTGTGCTTTCCTTAGGTTAGTTTTAGAATAGATGTTCTTTTATTATGCAATTAAATTTCTGAAGGCCATGTGGATTGATGTTTTTACCAGGGCCACAGTAGCCAGGCACGGGATAGGAAATTGTTGTTATTTTAACATTTGTTTGAGTTTATCCACTGACAGGCTTATAGGGTTATATTTTTATTAATGATAGTTTTTGCATGGTGTGTGACATACACATTTATAAGACCTTTGGTCTTAAAAAAATTTAAAAAGCAATCACACTGGCACAGGGATGTAGATTAATTAAAATCGATGACTTATCTTATAATGTTCTATGTTGTAGATAAACTGCTAGACACAAGTTTCTTAATAAACCTTAATCTTGAGTTGTGTTATTAAACCTACAGAAATCTTGAGAGACGGAAATGACAATTAATATATGGTGTATAAAGTATTGTTATGGTTGTATCCAACAAGATATTCAGCATGGTTTAGGAATAAATCAGCATACAAATTAGTATTTCAGAGATAAATGTATAGAGATTAACCAATGAATATGTTTTTAAAGAGAATGAGTAGAACAACCCATTTGATACAGTGAGAAATTTCATCTTAACCAGTAGGCCATTTTAGATTTTTGTTTCTCTTAAATGCTATAATGGATCTTTGTGAAACATGTGAGGATGAAAACCTGTTGCAACATTTGATATGTAGCTAGGTTATAAATTTAATATACATCTGTGTCCATGTGTCATTGTGAGTACTAATAAATTAACTCACAGATAAATGTTACTTTATTACAGCCATCAATGTTATGGAAAAATTTGCGTGATAGGAAGTGTGGAGTTTCTTCACCAATTCACATAAACATGTCCGGGTGAAATACAATAAACTTCTCAGTGCATGGGATACGAGAAGGAGTAGAGCTTTTCTTATGTCGGCTGTGTATCCAATGTGAGAAATAAAATATCAAACAGATTATTGGAGAGATTTAATTCCCAAGGCAGCACTGCTATAACGTACAAATGTAAAGGTTTAAACTGGTACTAAATCGAGATAGAGAATCCTCATTCATTTATAGCTTTTTCTTCTTTTTCTTCTCTTCCAAAATCAATAAGAGTTATGTCTGTCAACTGGGAGTAACCTTAAAAGCTACCAGTTGAAGGAAGCCTGCAGCAGAAATCTGCATAGCTTGATGGCAAATAATTTTTATTGTATTTCATATTAAGACATAATTGTGGTTGGTTGAATACTTGTATTTGCATGTATTGACTATGGTTAATGGTGTGGAATGACCAAATACACAAACCAAGCTCCAAGGAAGTTTTTATCAAGCTATCTCGAGAAAGAACTTGTACTGGAAGTACAATATCTGCAACTCTGCCAAACAATATGGCAACTATTGCTTAACTTTGCAGTATTTACAGTTGTACACTGTATGTCATTGTGTTGTGAACACGTTAAAAATTAAAGTTTAATTCATCTTTATAGTTGAAATGCTGCCTCCACACCACACAAAAACCGGATTTCAGTTCACCAAATTTTGCAAATCAAATTGACAGCCATGGCACTGTTTTGAAGACCTTTGTATTAATTTTGGGACAAAATCTTGAAAATATTTAAATTTAATATTAGGAATGTCATTTCCACCCTTGAATTTCGACTTTCTATAATTGAAGTCTTCAACTCTGTTATTGCTTTAAACTTTATGTTTCTCTTTTTGAAGGATGTGATTACATACCGAGGATGGCGCATTTAACAATATTTATATGTCTGTGAAGATGCTAATTTGACAACAAATTCATAGATTATTTCTTACTTATTCGATATTTTATTCACATTAAGACAACCCATTTGACAAGAAGTCAGCCATGGCCCATGTGGAAATTTAAATAAAAATAGGATTTAAAATGATTTTAGTAATTTTGATAAGGAGACATTGCTGAGTATCAGTGTATAAGCTACATGACAAAGGTGATAATTGCTTAGTTATCTGTCAAGTATTAGATGATATCATTCTACTGGATGTGTCAGGAGACTAATTTATGATTTAGTGTTGGATGCTTGGATCTAGATATGTTTTTCTAAAAGCAATCACACTGGTACTGGGATGTAGATTAATTAATATGTATGTGTTTATGAACTTTTTATAGAAATTAAAGCCAAGTTAATTTGCCTTTTAGAGCTATCTGAGAAGCAAGAAATACAACATTTGATAAATGTCAATTAATACTGACATTTTATAAAAAATAATTTGAATATTTGTCAGATATAAAAGTGAACTACAAGCTGAATTGAACAGTATTTTATTCTGGGAGATCACTTTGGGATAGTGACTTTCATATACATGAACATATTAAGACAGGGTTTGAGATCTAATGACTGCTAAGCTCTGCTTATATTGAATGTATAGTCAATTAAAATATAAACTTCAACCAAAAAATGTTCATTACTTAAATAGTTAACAATTTTATTGAGAAAGTTTGAGCTTTTTAAAGAAAAAGTTTTAGTTTCATTGGAAACAATTTTTAACATTGGAAGAAAACTATTTGATTTGCCACTTGAGGTTCATTAAATATATTCTTCTAGTGACGCTTACACATGTTAGGATATTAATTTTGTTGTTGTAACATTTCGTTTCATGTAGGTCTCAATTTCTAAGACAATTGCATTCATTGGGTCTTTATTTAAGGTAAAATGTTTTGTTTGTATCACCTGTGTTTATCGTTTTTATGTAGGCGAAGTACCATGATTTCCTGCCTTCTAAAAACCTTGACCTGTGGCAGGGGATCAATGGTTAGCTTGTCGGCCTGCCCTACTATTAAAACCTGCTTAAATGTAGTGTTTCTGTTATTTTGGGATAACACTTTCTTAGCATGAACAGATTCTAGTTCAGAAAATTTTGCAAGTTGAAAACCATCTGGGAATCAAACCGATGACCCCCAGAGTTAGGCACCGAATCGCCACCAGCGTATGCTAGGGAAATTATTCAGTACTTAAAGGTACTTTTCGTGCGGACTGTCACAACAGTGAAGTATATTGGTTGACCACTGGTGTATGAGTGACTCAAACTATGTTTCCTCAGGGTTTTCCACTAAATTTAAGTAAAGCACAGTGTGAAGTGGGCAATCTGTTACATAACTACGACCTTTAACCCTAAGCAAACAACCAAAATTGAAAGTGTTACTTCAATGCCATTAAATACCACTTTTTTCCTCTACATTTGGTTATTTCATATCGAATTGTTTTGCATCAGATGAGTTGTCATTATTTCCATATACATTTCAAAATCGCTAGGCTTGAAATTAAAAAGACAAAACTACTTGATTTGCAAACTCTTTCTTCCATTCCATTATTCAAAGAATATTACGCAGTGGATTTTGAATACAATAATATTGCTCTCATGTAATGGTTGAAAGCATAACCCACTCAACTCTTCATGGCCTGTCAGTTATCTATTTCACCACAAATTCACGGTATCGATATTCAAACTTCATTGTGTAACATCCTCTGTTTATTTTGGCAAAGAATGTTTGTCATGTTAGACCCCCTTGGGCTCAAAATGGACAATTCAGTCTACATTTGATCTAACTTTATTTGGGTGGGCCTGTCAATATATGTCATGGTATAGAGATTGATAAGCTGCTGTGATAATGCCTACAGTGTATTAATCCCCTTCACCATGTTAATAAACTGCCTTAAAAGCTCAATTAAAGGCCCAAATTAAACTGTAAATAGAATTTATTTTTCACTTCCAAAAACGTTAAAAGTTTCTAAAACTAAAAATATGTGGGGTAAAAATGATTTGTCCATTTTGAGCCCAGGGGGTAGGCCTACAACCATGTCACAGCCCGACTCCCTCCCTAAAAAAAGAATTTGGTTTGTGGATTTAAGAAGGTTATAAGCTGTTATTATGTAACCTGGAAATCTTGGTATTAAAGGATTTTAAAACACACACAAAAAGTTGTGCAGATGGCTTATCCCTGTGGATTATCAGTCCACATGCCTGTTCAGCTTTTATCCCAATATTAAATAGGTATAACAAAGCTCATTCACCACCAACAGTTGAAAGAGTTTGCTGGGATAGAATTTTCAAATTACTACTCACCTACATGTGTGTATTGTTGTATGTAAATTTATATTTCTCTCTTCATTTATTCAGTATATTTATTGACCTATTTCTTAATAGGCACAGACATGTCAAATATCCAAAATATATTATATTGTAGAGAAAGAAAATGTTGTTCGCCCTAACTGATATTTGATTGAATCCAACACTCTTAATTAAAATACGTATACATGTTTCCTGGAAAGGCCGGCCTCACTTGTCATGGAAAAAAACACCTTGCAAAGGTAGCACTGGGAAATTTTCTTCCTGGATTCCTGGAAAATGCTGTCCTCACATGCAAATCTATTTTTTAAGTATTGTAGCACATACATATAACAAGGAAAAGAGTTATGCTGGGTTCTGTTCTTCCTGGAATGGAAATATTGTCCTCATCTGCCACTGGCTTTCCAGCTCTTTTTGAAGTAAAACCCACATTTAACAAAAAAAAAGAGTTATGCTGGGTTCAGTTCTTCCTGGATTCCTGGAAATGCTGTCCTCACCTGCCAGGCTATCTTGAAGTATCACACAAAGAATAAAGTAGAGCTGGGGTCTGTTCCTTCTGGATTCCTGCAAATACCCTTTTAATCATGTGTTTTCTGTTGCGTTCCTTTGAAGATATCACTTCACAACAAATAAATATAGGAACTGTTCTTGTGTTATTGGAAATATTATTATTAGTTATGATATATTGAAATTAACAGCTCACATAAAGCGAAGACAAGTTGGGATTTGTCCCTGGAAAAAGCATTATTAACACATGTTATTTACGGTAATTTGCTAGATTTATTAGTGTGAAATTCCTAGTATCCTGAACATAGGAATGGGCTTGATGGTGAAGAGGACTGAGAAGTGTTTGTGCTACAACTCTTATAAAACCCTCTACAGTGGAGTGTGGAACACTTAAAGCTCACCAGCCACTCTCCTATGGCTGGGATAACCTGGAGTTTTTACTTCCTTTCTCACCAGTTCTAATAGCAGATAGACTGTTAAAGGAACCACAGACAAATGTCAAGCTCCTCAAAACAAAATGCTTCACACCTTAAACCAAACGAATCTAGAGGGTTAATCAAGGATGTATTGATTTACAACTCAAATTTTAATGGGCATTTTCTCTGTTGAAGGAAAGTTTTATTCATATTATACAGCATGGTTGTGTAATCTTTCAATAAGGTTGGAACAGAAAGGCTATATCATGAAAATCTTTATTTCATATTTAGGGTAATAAATTGGCCTTCATCCAGACCCTGAGTTTGGGCATTCATGGCCAGCCAATAAACCTGGGCTCCTGGAGCTAGCGATCGTGGGAAATGCAATAACAGGCAATTTTGAACATAGATATTGGTTCCTTATAAGGACATTTTTACAAACATTTTTAAAAACATTTTTTAAATGGGACTAAATGTTTATTAGAGTTCAATGTTTATGAATTAATTACCAGTGTGGATTTGATTAAAATCCAATAAAAAAGACCCTACACAAAGTCAGTTGTTTTGGGGGGGTTATCCAACCAACACATATGCGTCTTGAGTCTTGACATACATTAATTAAACTACTTATTTGTTAGAAGATTTATACTAATCTCCAAATGAATACATTTCTAAAATATTAATCATCCTTTTGGTTGAACCATTTGTTTTTAATTGGTATTTCAGACAGGTCTCCTAATGGAGTGTGTTTTCTTTCGGACATGCACTCAATCTGGCCTGGAATTTTACATTGACTTGCATTTCCAGTATACATCTACCATAAAATTTGTGTTTCAATATCACCATTAATCAATGGAGAAAAAAACAATTTTCAGGACCAAATCTAATAAGAGTTTTCAATGACTTATGGGATATGATTAATTTATATCTTGATTAGTAATATTTAATAAATATTTTCCTTTAAGAGGAAATTTCACCTAGAGACAAGCTGGTTTGCTTGACCATTTCTCATGGTTGGCTTGCCTTCCAGCTGAGCCCTCTCAGATTAAATATAGCAGAAGGGCTATGTCTAGAGGAACCTATTAGCCTCTAATGCTGGCAGGCCCTGTATAAACCTGTCACATTCATTCCCAATACCCAGCTACCTTATTCAGCATTATTGGATAGACCTAAGCATTGAGGAGAAGTATATTGTGTTTATTTCCCCAAGCTTCCTTACCAATTATGGCTTGCTTTTAGATTGAAATATTAACAACAGTAATTTATTCATTTTCTCTCCCAACGATAATTTCCGTTAGAGCTGGTTGTATAAAAATGCCCTCATCGGAATGCTTTTGGGTGATATTATTGTCAAGGTTTACATGAGATTTTGTAACTAATTAAGTTGTGCTTGAAGGCTGCTTTGTGTTTCATTCATCTCCTGATCAAAATGATCTGAGGGTAAGAATTATGAGTCGATATATGTAAAGTGTGGAAACCTCATCAGCGCTTCCATAATAACGGACTGTAGTTTTATCACCTTCTCTACTGGTAATAGGAGGTACATGCTGAGATGTATTTTGTTAACTGTATTCACATTTTCAAATTATGTTATGTCTGAGAAATACAGTTGAATAACCTGGAGATCTTAATATGGTACAATATCAAACTGGGAACCAGCTGGGTCTGTTCAATAAAACTGCATGTATTCTGCCTTTAATACTAGTAGATCATTTTGAATAGGCATGATGGAATCAGACTCATTTGAACCAACCAGCTTTATAAATATTTAAACATTGGCTACCTGTTAATCAGTATTCTAATAAGGTATGAATTATATACATGTTTCCTCTATGGAAGCATAGCTGTACCATACCGATGTGGTGATGTTGTGATGAGATTATCTGAGGCAGAGAATTCTGCAGCTTATCACTGTACATGGCATCCAGTCACATCTCAATGGCTGGCATTAAGGTTTGGTGTGTGTGACAGGCCTGCTTGTTGTTAGGCACTGACGGCACAGATCAATGTTTAGTGGAAGCGACTGACACAGTGTAACAACCGACGACTCAGGCAATGGAATGTCCTGTTTCAGGCAGACACATGCAGCATCGTGTCGGCTTCATGTAGCTGCTGGACAACACCCGGCCCCTCACGACTCTACTATAGCATGTGGAAGGAATTTCTTGTGTGATTATTGCTTCAGTTGGACAGCGATTGACTCGTAATGCAGAATGTGTGCTCTTTGGTAGAGACATTGGCAGATGGATAGGACTTGAGTAATTCTTATAGATAAAGAAATTAGCACCAGGAGAGGATTATGAAAGTGTATATTGGTGATAATGACTCAATGTGACCTTTGGACTTTCAACACTTGACCATGCAGCAGTTTTATTGTGAAGACCATATGTAAGAGGATATGTTAACTGGACAAGACTTGTTCAATACCTAATACCGAGGCGACAATATTAGATGACAGCATTACCATTCATTTTCCTACATGTATGTGAGGCCTGATCGTGGTCGCTAAATGAATATGCCAACTACAAGTAATCAATTCTGATAATACTGTTAAAGATGATGAAGTAAGAACTGCTAAGTTGTGTAATTGACTGAGAATTACTCCTGACTGACTGAGCCTAACTACTCAAGCAGGAGGAATTCATCTCCATACCATGTGTTGCTGTGTATGAAAGGCCAACTGTAAATGAAGCATAGATGATGTTTGTCTGAATGACACACCTGTTATTTCTACTGAAAGATTTATGAATGGTTTTAGTCCCTTAACAGTAAGATTGCACATTAATGGAGAAGCTGTACTGGTTGTAAGCAGTGCTTCCACAGGTAGTCTCCTGTAGATCTAGATTACTCTACATCTTTACAGAAACAAATGCCGATGAGTGAGATGTATGTTGTACAACCTGGAGAAGTCTTTTTCATAAAAGGAGGTTTGTTGTTTGAACTGTAAAAGTGATAGGTGAAATTGCATAATAGCCTTAGGTGCTGAATGGTGTTATTGTAATGGTGTCATTTGAATGTACATGCTTTCATTGCAATAGAGCCTCAAAAGCCAGTTTAAGACTAATGTAAGCACTTTGCTAGATCTCCCATTGACAGTAGTTACTGTACACTGTTATTCAGCTACTCATGTGCTTATCAACAAATCAGGATATCATAGGAGCCAACTTTTTGACCCCCACTCACTTTTGATTTCTCTGTGTGGTTTGGGAAATGTCTTTGTGTAGAAGTGCTATAGAAAAGTAATATCTTTATTGACTCAATTGAAGGATTGTAATATTTCTCTGATTTGTCTGGCTCAGACCTTTTTGGAAACCAAAAACAAGGATCGCAAGACAAGGAATATTTTTTCTACATGTAGCTTGGAATTGAAAGGAGAATTCGTAAAATATTGAAATTCAGTGGCAGTATTGTTCGTGGTTTGATGTGTTGTATGAACCAGTATCCATGTTGAAGTTTCCTCGAATGTGCCCAGACTTGTCTCAAGGCAAGTCTTACATTACTGGCGATGATCCCTTTCACAACCTGTTTGTGTTGGGGGAAAAATGGTCTGGCACAGGGCTGGCGTGATGCATCAAGCTCCCCCACAGAAAAGGATGGAGAGGTAAGTCTCACAGGTGTAGTCCTCCTTGACTGGCCAAGCTTATCAAACAGAAATGTTTGGTTACAAACTGGTACTCTACATTACTTCCTGGAATATTTATGTCAACTAAAACCCTTGTAAATGCAAGTTTATATATGTTTAGGATATTAAAGAAATGCAATACATATACCTACTCTCAGGGTCATTTGTGGGCCTAACATTAAGGAACTATTTTCAGCCAAACATTTCAGCCAGTAGTTGGCTTCCTGTGGCCCTGGTGCCCTGAGAGGTGAAACCCAACAAGGAGCCTATCTGTATTTCTGATGTCTTTGTATTGCATCTTGTGATTGTCCAGTTTTCTCTTTGTTTATGGCCAATGCCTGTCAAGGGTGCTTTCCTTCAGCCATTGGTCTGGAATGCAGTCATATGAATGAAATGACCATAAGAACATAGTTCCCAATCAATGAAACTAAGCAGAGAAGGAAAATTAATTTCCAACATGGCATAACACTGTCCAATTTATGCATGTCTTTTATTGGAGTAGGCCTACATCACGGTCTTGTTATTGAAATACCCTTAAGCATGTTGTCATGGGTTAAACATAAATCATTCAGTCTGCGAATTTTTTGTTTGGTCAAGGTGAATAACTCTTAGACATTGTGGTTTTTTTTTTAATTATTTGATAACTTTTATGTGATATGAGTGACATGTGAAGTACCCTTTGATGTCAGAAAAAAAACCAAACAAACCAAACCAAATGTAAGTTTGTGTTTATGTGTTTTTTCAAGGTGATTGTTACAGCCTACTTGATGTTTAATGATGACCAAACTAGATAAATATTTATTGATCTAAAAACTGAAACAAATGGGTGTACTACAAATGTTTGCATTGTAGATCCATTATGCTTATTAAATTCTTTGGATTGACAATGTCCATTCTCAGTCAACATCAAGAAAGGACTTAAATGCAGTTGTAGGTCTGCTGGAGAGGTAATCAAATATATATAAGCTTAGTGATCTAGCTACGTCGGTAAATTGCTTTTTATTCCCCTGTAAGATTTGAAGGACATTAATGTTGAAGTGGTCTATACTTTAAGTTGACATGAGAACAGATTCTCATGCCTTCTAAAAGACACAAACATTATTCATGGGAACAGATTCCAAATTCTTTGTAGTTTTAAACAATATGTTTTGAAAATTAATGGCTATACATATTCAATATATGTCACTGAAATACATGTACTAAGCATTGAATGGTAAAAGGTTAATTTTCCAACACTTCACATCAAATCAATCAGTCAATCAATCGAGGGTATATAGAGGAGCTTTCTGACAGTAACTGACAAACTGTGCAAGCAATCCAAAAAAAAAAAACAGCAACTGATGGTTCACAGGCATGTTTTCATGAGATGTATTATGGACAAGTATATTGTTTAAAAAAATACATCTTTTATAATTCCTGAATGTACATGTACTCCGCTTTTGTCCTCTGGCTTTTTAGTTTACAGGAGCCAAATCAACAAAATTTGTATCTGTTTGTTTAAAGATTGTTGATATAAATTTTTGAAATGAATTTTAACGTTTCATTGTTCAGGGTTGCGAATAAATTACAAATAATTAAATTGTTCTTTGTTTCACTCAGAATACAGGGATCTGAATGACTGAAGTTGTTCATGTATACCCAAGTGACCACAGCATATAGTATATGAATAGAGATAGAACTGTAGCAGTATTTACTGATATTATTTGCATAAATTTATATGAATTTGAACTTTGACAAAAAGATAAGCAAGTTTATGAAAAATATATAAAAAATATGCCATAGATGAAGAATCACTTTAAATTGCATGTGACCTAATGATTTGACTTGTTTATAATAAAGGTTATGACCACTTAAATCCCTGCCAAATAGTTGCATTAATGGAATATAAACAAATAACTTTTTTAAATTGGCAAAAACTGTAAGCCACCAGTAGCTTACAAATTAAAAAGCAGTTTTTGTCTTGTACCTGGTAGTCGTTATTTTTTGTTCTTCTGGGTACAGTTGATCAGAGACTATCAACCACTTACACCAGATTAAATCACTAGTGGCTGATTAGAGGTAGACCTTCAACATTGCGTTGATTCTTCTAATAGCTCTTTTAATTGAGTAGCGCTTCGAGCAACTGGCCCTGCTGACTTTGGCCAAATATTTAACCTTATGTTGGTGTGTATAATATATAATATAGTGTCTATATTCATCTTTATCTTTATGATTGATTGATTGATTGGGGTTCAACGTCGTATCTTAGGAAATGTTAATACTTACATGTACCACAAAACTTGCCCTTGTCATGTTTTTCCTTACATGTACCTAAATATGATAGACAAATGAGACGAAAAACTCCCTCTGAGATCCAGATAGCGAGAATACCGGTACTAGACATGTAGTTATTAATGTTTTATAACATACTACATGTAGTATTTATAAGATATATAGTCTTTATGAGTTTATACCAAATTCTCTGCTTACTGATGTATGCTGGTGTTTTTTATACAGAGGCTTGCAGTAGACAGGTAAATCCTGATTGTTCATGGAATTGTATATAGGGCCTATAGTGATTGTTTATGTTATTATCTATAAGGTCTAAAGTACACAAGAGTTATGTATTTCTAAATGTCTATCATACAATTTAGCCTTATTCAAAGATGCAGTGTTGCACATTCATGTGTAAATTTTGCTAGTTTTAGCACTAAGTAGCACTTATGTGTTCAATAAGCACTGTCCTATAATGTTTGAATTATAATGTTTGAATTATAATGTTTGACATTTTATGGCAAATTAGACCATAAATCACCCAGTAGCTTTAAAAAAAACTCCAGAAATATGGTTTAAATACTTTTTCCCCAACAGCCATTAGCCTCTCTTTTGGGCCACGCAAAACTTGTTTGATCTACTGTGTTGAGCAAACAACAGGTGTTGTCTGCACTGCTCTACCTCCTCCCCTGTTAGAAAGTGTCAGATGCAGGACTGCTCTGCCTCCTCCCCTGTATCAAGGTGTCAGGTGTAGGAATGTTCATCCTCATCCCCTGTAACAAGGTGTCAGGTGTAGGAGTGCTCTACCTCCTCCCCTGTATCAAGGTGTCAGGTGTAGGAATGTTCATCCTCATCCCTTGTAACAAGGTGTAGCACTGCTCTACCGCCTCCCCTGTTAGAAGGTGTCAGGTGTAAGAGTGCTCTACCTCCTCCCCTGTTAGAAGGTGTCTGGTGTAAGAGTGCTCTACCTCCTCCTCTGTTAGAAGGTGTCGGGTGTAGGAGTGCTCTACCTCCTCCTCTATTAGAAGGTGTCAGGTGTAGGAGTGCTCTACCTCCTCCCCTGTTAGAAGGTGTCAGGTGCAGGAGTGCTCTGCCTCCTCCTCTGTTAGAAGGTGTTAGGTGTAGGACTGCTCTACCTCCTCCTCTGTTAGAAGGTGTCAGGTGTAGGAGTGCTCTACCTCCTCCCCTGTATCAAGGTGTCAGGTGCAGGACTGTTCATCCTCATTATTTTGGTCAGTTCCAAGCTAAGTCATGTTGTCATAATATAAATTCAATGTGGTCAGTTCCAAGCTAAGTCCAGGGCTTGAAAATTAGACGTTCCTGCAGTCCGGGGCAACCAAATTTTTAAGTGGGGCAAGTCAATTTTTCTGGTAGTTAACATGGAAGAGATAGGACAGGCAACAAAACAAATTGTAGATTGGGCTTTAGGGCAACCTGGGAAATCCCTAATTTTCAACCCCTGAATATGTCTGCATATACAGAAAAAATATCAAATGTGGAGAATCAAATAAAATAAAATAAGGTATTTGTTTATATTACCTTTGGTAAATTATCCATTTCTTCGACACTGCAGGAATAGATATAATACCATGTTCTTTGGTACTGACTGTAGATAAAGGGCAATAACTCTTTGGTGTTATTTGAAAGCCCACAGTTTCTGATGAAAAGCTCTCTCTCTTCAGCTTTCACTGAGGGATAAGACCAAGTCCACAAAACGTCTCCATTTGTGTCTTTCTCTATAATAATACCAATAAATAATTCACACATTTCTTATGCTTAATGATAAAATGTCATATTTTAATTACAGGCAAACTTCGTGGTTTTGATGAAATAGACCAAACTATTTTGTATCTCTTGTTCACATCAACTTTTTCAAAGGTAAACAAGTAACTGCTGCTAGGTCAAGTCAAATTTCAAATGAAAGTAAGACGATTTGGAGCATTGTTGTTTTAAATAAAACTGACCATCTAACTGACTGAGGCTTAACTTTCCATTCCACGACTTCATAATCAGTGTATTTTAAACATAAACTGTAAGGTTAACATTAACAACCAAATATATACTTTTATTCTAGAACAAAAGAAAACTTTGACTGCCTCCAAGAGTGTGTGTTGAGCTGCTCTACCTATGTGTTTGTTTGTTTGATTGGTGTGTAATGTCGTAAGGGTATTTCACTTATATGACGACAGATTGTCCACTTCACACTGTACACAGCCTTATTCAGCTGGAAAATCGAGAGGAAGCATCACAAAAACCACGGTGCACCCCAGCGATTACTGGAGCCAAAACATGTGACTCGCTCATATACCTGATGGTCGACAGCAGACTCGATTTGGTGAACATTAAATTGAATTTAGGAAGCGCACTCGCTACCACTAAGCCACGGTTTGTTTGTTTGTTTGATTGGTCTTTAACGTCGTACTCAAGGGTATTTCACTTATATGATGACTGACACAAATACAGAACATCACAAACAAATCTGCTTCCCGTTACCCTTTAGCTCTGCGAACACCAGGGCAAAGG
>JAVFBW010115279.1:0-15687 GCA_034783835.1 Mopalia ciliata | reverse complement strand
AACGACATTTAGAAGTGGAGTAACATAATTATACAATTTCTGGATAACCACTTCTTGTTTTGTGATAGAACACAAAACAAGAAGTGGTTATCCAGAAATTGTATAATTATGTATCGCTATTAATTTATATATAACTATGTTATATACTGTTATCAGCCTATGTTCTGCTACGCTCAATTTTACCCAGCTTCCCAAATGAAGGAAAGAAACAACCGTGTGTTTTTGAAGTAACATTAGGAGCGCTATGCTAACAGTATCTTATCGCGCTGGCTACAGGAACATGGAGCCTCGAGCATCGGTAAACAGATCTGTGAAAAACATCTTAGCCAACCCTGCTAACTATTGTATAAGCCCAGGGCGGATGCTAAAAATCTTAACTTGACCATAGAGTATAGAGCACAAATACGTCTTGGTATAGACCATCCATGAGATCTGGTCAAATAAAGCAGAGGTATACTAGTAAATGTACTATCGATGTTACATTTGTTAGTCACATTGACGCTATACACATGTACTCCCCTGGTAGACCTACAGATCATAGAGGATTTCAGCAAGTAGTATAGATATTGTATATTCTGTCTAATTATGGTACTAAATTTAAAGCCGTTCTTGCTTACCCTAATATATTCTTACAATAAAAAATATACCATTTTGCTTTACCCAACATGTAAAATATTGTCTTTTATGGCTGTAAACGGTTTTCAAATAATTTCTTTCAAACTCAAACTCTGCCACTTATTACAATTAATTACGTGTTGCACTCCATTGACTTTTATCCGATCTTGCCTATAACGCCTTTAGTATTTTTGGTTTTAATCCGACAAACTATAACGCCTTTAGTATTTTTGGTTTTAATCCGACAATCTATAGCCTACATATCTTAGTATAGTTTCGCATATTTGTTGATAAGCAGCATATTATTTACCTATGTCTGAATTGTGCCGGAGTTCAAAGTAATTTAATTCTAATACATAACCGTATAAGTGTTGGAATAAAAAGTGGAGAAAGCGAAGTATAGCCCCCAATATCAACTTCCCAGCGCACCCAAAATTTCGAACTCACCACCATTGTTGGCCAGAGGAACAGATGTTGTAAAATCACAAACGGTTAACCGATTTATTGTCGAGAGTGAACAGTCGACGATTGTGTGGTTTGCATGGATTAATTTACAGTTCACGTCGTAAGTAGGGGCGGTATACTTCAGCAATATAAACTTCACTGGCACAACCATAAAATGTCGAGAGTTTTTTCTGGAATATATTTTCCCCAATGGTTGAGGCAAGGCTTCACAAAGGCTTTAAAAATACTGCACGAAGACAGATTGCTCCAGCGTTTGAAAAGTGGGGAATCTCCACAAAGTTACACTGCATACCCATGAGATAACGATCGACAAGAGCTGTCGACATGCTATACCTCCCTATATTTACATGTAGTCCTGAAAACATGCGAGCTTCTTACATATCAACATGCACCTCTCCCCATGTAGACCACGCCTGATGACGTTTGTCAGGCTACAGACAACTGAGGCTAGATTACTAAGTGTTTTTTGACGTATGGGTAAATTCACTACAACAGCTTACTGGCACATGTACCTACCCCACTGTCAAAGTAACAGACGGACAGAATGTGTTTTATTATATCATGTTAGGGGAAAAGTACTTTACGGAAGCGTATAGAAGGCTTATCTGGTGCACGCAGAGATGGTTGGCTTCGAACACAACATTAGCAAAAATTCATATGGCAATGTACGGTGCAGCAAAAAACTGTTATTTTAAGATGTCGCAGTACATTCATTCATTCATATAGCCCATCATCAATTAAGCCAATTTTGGAATGGTTGACCTAGGAATCATTTATTGGTTTATTTAACAAGTATATCCATTTATTGTTTTATCCCTTTATTATTTTATTCATATATTGGTTTATTCATTTATTGGTTTGATAATTTATTTGTGTAGTCTTTTATTTATTGGTTAAGTCATTTATTGGTTTAGTCATTTATTGGTTTAGTCATTTATTGGTTAAGTCATTTATTGGTTTAGTCATTTATTTATTTATTGGTTAAGTCATTTATTGGTTTATTCATTTATTGGTTTAGTCATTTATTGGTGTAGTCATTTATTGATTTTGTCATTTAATCAGCCATAGCTTGGTTTGCTGTATATGACTTATTCATTCTATAACATTCCAGCTTTATTATAAATACATGATATAACTTCATAAAACGTAGAACACATTCATTTGTCTGACTATACCTTGTAAACTATGGACCCCAGACTTCAGTAGAGATGAAGTGTGGGGTTTTAACACCATTCCACAGTTTTCTTTGAGGTTTGATAAGGCGATAATTAGTCACATAATTAACATGGTAATGACTGTAATTATTTTTTTCGCCACGCGTTACCATGGAGACCCAGCTATGACGTCATTATTTTAGTTATGAATTATTTCCCAGGAGACTTGCAGTGTACTTGTGTTATTTCTAGCTAATTCACATCTACAGAAAACCATCAAACTTGAATCAGACGACCGTGTCTAATATTTTGCATGTTCACTACAATTACGTCAGAGATATTACAATATATTCCTTATTATACAGTGTAAAAACACATAGATATTTGACTTCTTTATTCAAAAACTAGCAAAGTAGTGAAAGGAAAATTGACCGTATTGATTCTGTCCAACCAATGATATCCTTATATCGATCATTGTGCAATATGTAATCACAAGTCCAACGAAATAATGAGTTCCGCTTTAATAAAACTTTCGGTTTATTCAACAAACTGTCATCAGGAAATGTTCATCCCTTCCGATGATGATTTGTCAATAAACCAAACTTTAAATTGAAATTAACTCGTTATGTTCTTCGAACTTGTCTTAGGTCGTTACAGTGTCATACTTCTCTTAGGGGTAGTCTAATAAAAGCAGCTGTATGCATTAAGCAATATGGACGTGTGGAAAACCATTATATAACAGTACTGTTCACAATTGCCATTATAGAAATTTGGACTATACGAAAAGGGATAGAATTGATGAGTCCGCGATTAACGCTACTGTTTTAGCTCTAGTATTGGCTCCACGTCAAGTGAAGTATCTTATATTTTTCACCCAATTACGCTCAGCTGTGATAAGCGAAGGTATGTGGGCCATTCCTAGGGAGTTGGGAGGACTAATGCTAGTGAGTCTCAGAAGCCTAACCCAAAGAAAAGTAAGGCAAAAAGTATGAAGTTAGTCATGCGAGCACCTATACACGTTAAACACATGTAGATCATTATCGTTTTGCAAGATGTCATCCGTTACATCATCGACCTCGGAAGCATAACAAATCAACACAAGTCTATGTTTTTGTCCAACTCAATGTAGCAGGCATTCGGGTCCCTGTATGATAATACAATCTATTTCATTTTTAACATTGTAACATTTGATACATACATGTTTAAGAACAAGACAAACCAAATGTTTACCTTATATTCCAAATATTAACGTATATATTTTCAATAAATGAAGAGAAAAAAAAATGTCTTGCCTCCATCTTTGGGTTATGAACGTATAAAGATATACATTAAAAACCCGTGAAGGAGTTACACAAATTCTATAGATTCACAAAATACTCTGAAATCTGCAAAGAATAAAAACTTTCGATATTATCGTAAAAAGTAATATCGATTATTGAATCCACGCGGATTATTTTGACATATGGTGTTTGACAAATGGTTGCTGATCTTATATTGGTATCGATAAATTTACATAAAGTGCAACGAACTCAATCGTGGGTGATCGAGGGCAGACAGACTCAGACGATATTGATCTTAACTAGTGTTAAGGGGGGTTCCAGACGGTCGGGAGTCTGCACATGTAACACATACATCATTTATTTGAAGTTCATTTTTGTTTTAATTGATTTTATTTCATACCATATTTCCAGAAAAAAATGTTTAATTGAAACACGAAGAATAGTCAAATGGTGTTTATGACTCACTCGAATAGCGCAGTAAATAGGCCTAATCAGATAACAGATTAAGCAAACAAAATGCAGATTTTGTTCTATCGGGGGTAAAGGCCTTACTATTATTTTATGCAAAAGTTTGCATAGTGTAGAAAAAACAAAAACACATGATAAGTCAAGTCTTTAAAGAAACATTAAGATAAGGATTATTAACTCATAATACTTACTAATTTCGTCCTTCATGTCTGAGATTTTCTCTCGTAATTCCACCACTGTTTTACCATCATCCGTGTCTTCGGATATGACTGAAGATTTATCGCGTGGCGTTGAAGGCTTGTCGCCTTTGTCGCGAAGTTTCCCAACCTCCCTTGCCAGTTTGCAATTTTCTGTTTCCAATTCTGCCATTTTTCTTCTGAGGACACTGGCTTCTTCTTCCATTAATCTTATCTCTTCGGCAGTTTCCCGCGAAAATTCCCTGATAATTTGACCAGATTGTGCATCATGCTCACTTGGCACATGCTTAGTCCGATGATGCACGTCTTTGGTTATAGAATGGATATTTTCAGTTACACTGCGAAGTTTGTTTTTTAAAGCAGATTTTTCTTGTTCCAGTTTTTTAACTTTGTCCCGGAGTTCTATGTTCTCTATGGCGGCATCGTCTGCTTGGATGGACGGAATCTGCCTGCTGGCTTGCAGCTTCACTCGCTTGATGTCGTCTGCCAGCTTTCCATTCTCCAGCTCGAGATTCTTGGCGCGCACGCGGAGAGCATCTGCATCATGGGTAACTAGGTCAAGTTGTCTCTTCAGGTCAAGAATCTGAGAATCGCAGTCGAGGGATTGGCTTTTCCGTAATTTAGCCTTGGAACGAGAATTGGAGTCTACCACTTCCGCCTGTAGTCTTTCTATTTCGCGCTCTTTTTCGATTAGCTTCCATTTCAGATCGTCTGACTCGTAGTTCATCTCTTTAATCTTATCCTCGTAGTAAGCATTGGGAGAGGACGGAGGAGGCAAGGTGGATTCTTCCTTTTCTTTATCACTGATTCGTTTCGCTAAAGTAGCAATTTCCTCAAGGTACGTCTCATTTTCCTGTTCCAAGTCTAACATCTTTTTTCTGAGGACAGAATTTTCTTGCTCACTTAAATCAAGTTCAAGTTTCAACTGCATTTGATACTCGTTCGGTTCAATGTCTATATCAGTGGTGTGACCTTTAGTGTCCACTCTTCGCACAGTCATAACAGTTTTTGTTGAAGTCATTTTCTTTAATTGGAAATTTAAATTTTCATTTTCATCTTCCAATTCCTTGTTTTTCTTCCTGGTGAGTTTAATTTCTTCCTCTGTGAAATGAAGCTGGTCTTTCATATCGTTTTCTCGTTCAATACTATCGTATAAATCTCTGAGAATCTGGGAAACTTCATATTCCGTACTAACTTGGGTTTGTAACACAGGCCGCTTGTACTGGAAAAGAAACGAGGGCTGAATAGATCCAGTAGTAAAGGGCTTTCTTTCCGATCTAAATCTACATCTAATTGTGCTCAAATCAGCCACAAACAACATTAAATGCAAAGTGAAGAAAACCATGCAGACACAGATAAAAGTTTCCAATAAACTGTTAAATGCATACAATACACTTCTTCTTCGACAGATGAACTTGTGGCGTTTATTGGCAAGAGATTTAATATCGATCCTAAGATAAAAATGCAAAGTAAAATTGGACAGAAATGAAAACTATCATTCGTTATAATAAACTAGTATATAATTGTTCAGAAACATTGTAAAAGTAACAGAAAAAAAACTTCAAATGATGCGCCAAACAAAAACACAGCATAAAGGTCACTGCAAAACATATTGCAATGCGGTAGGACAACAACTATTGAAAAGTAGTATATCCATCATTATTCCGTTTATTAGTTGTCGTGGAACATTCACAATTTGGCGTGAATCATCCAAAAGGATGGGAAAACGCCACAAATCCTATAACCAACCTACCAACATTCACAATAGTTTACAGAACATTCACAATAGGTTATTGCTAGAAACATTCGCAATTGTTTATTACTGGAGACAGTCGTTATAGTTTATTGTTGGGAATATTCACAATAGTTTATGACTGGGGACATTCACAATGGTTTATTTCTAGGGACATTCGCAATAGTTTATTGTTGAGAACATTCACAATAGTTTATTACTGGGGACATTCACAATAGTTTATTACTAAGGACATTCATAATAGTTTATTACTTGGGACATTCACAATAGTTTATTACTAGGACATTCGCAATAGTTTATTGTTGGGAACATTCACAATAGTTTATTACTGGGAACATTCACAATAGTTTATTACTGGGGACATTCGCAATAGTTTATATTTGTGAAGATTCACAATAGTTTATTGCTCGAGCATTCACAGTAGTTTTTTCTCTCTCATTGTTTTAACAGAAACTGGGGAGTCGATGGCAGAATTGTCTGGGTTGTTTATGTTTTAGATTGTGTCTAATAAGACCTAACTCGGACCTTGACTTAATCTAAAGCAGCTATGATGGTTTGATTTACAGCCTGTAAACAGTGTCGTAATTGTGAATTATGTGATGCATTTATCACGATTGATTGATGATATTTCACTTTTAAAAAAATCGCTAGGCAATTTTAATAGCAGCGCGTTGGACAGCAGGTTGAAATGATTTATGGGCAGGCAATCATGTAATGTGGTGTACAGAAACATGGTCACATATTCTGAAGGTTCCCACAGTGTTCTTATATGGAAGGGAGAGACAACGTTTCAAAAGTTGGCTTAAAACCTGTAGCAGCGTGCATCAGTCACGCCCTGGGGGTTCAGATTGTGTAACCGTGTCGTTACTTATAAAACAACCTGATTAAGGCCATAATTGTCTTGTGTATTTTCCATGCGTTGTTGGGGGTGTGTCTGTTATTTCCCATGTTGTAAAACTAGACTTCTTATAGTATCGCTTATACACTCACACATGCATTAGGTCTGAAGAAGCAAACATATGTAGATGGGTGGCGGAGGCAAATCCAATTTTATTTCTCTAAAATACAAATTGATGGTTGTAGCTTATAAACTTAGATCAGAACCTTATTTATTTATGGCTTGTCACCTTTTTTCAGGAAATCACAGCCGGTATAAATGCAAATTTCATCACAGTTTTCGTTTGTCTTATGATATTGTTGCCAAGAATTCACTGCCAGAGGCATGAATACGACAACCAGAAGCCACAGAGCTAACAACATGGCAAGCCGTTGGGTGTTCAAAATGTTTTTCTTCATTTCTTTTCGTTTTTTAAGATTTGATTTGTTCTTCACGTGTCAATGTATGCATTTATCATTGCGGTCCCGGTTAAATTTCGAAGAGAATCTGCAAGAACTTTACAGCTTAGCCTATACCGGTTAGTGTGGTAAAATTTAAGTGAAATTGGCAAATTTCTTCTGATAGATAGTAGCTGAATGTACAGCTAAGATCATTTCAAGGGTGATACAATAAGTGGACAGATATATGATAGGTTCAAAGTCTAAATTGGGTAAGACCAGCTGAGCAGTAGCTCAAAATGGGTTGATTGTTGTACTGCCTTGCATGATCCAAGTTTCCATTTTCAAGACAGTCCAAATTGTGTTTACAATTAACATTGTCGTTAAGGTATTTTTGTGTAGGTGGAGGGAGGTGAAAGGGGATCTAAGGGACCCTTTTATTAAAACAGCCCCGATATCATTGAAGCCTATTTGATTTTATTTTTTTTTTTCAAATTTTATGTATGATACTTGTAGGCAGCTTTCAAGCTTAGCCACAAGTAGCACCAAAAAGTGTTAGAAGCAGAAGACGTTATCCTGAATGAATGGTGGCTTGGAACAAGTGCGTCAGTCCACTTTTACACACACCTGTTAATGGAGGTAAAAGCGCCGTGAGGGGGCGCTGTGGGAATGTTTATTACCCCTGATGTCTGTGGTATGTTGATAGTAAGCGGGTCTCGGCAGGAATTTGTATGTTTATATCACATCGCCTACATAACAGTAGCAGGGAGTGCGTACTACTTTAATCACACTCAAGATCTCGAAATTTCGCTCGAGATTCTCGTTGTAAATGCAAAACCCTTGACACATGTTTATGTCGGAAAAAGGGATATATTTTGATTTATTTTACATTAGCTTTTATCAGTAGCTGTCACTCTTTGACGTCATATAGCACGCGATGAAAAGGAAGTGCTAAATTCTTAACCGGGAGCGAAGTGTGAAATGCTATAAAACGGCTCTAGTCATTGGCACTGATTCTCGCCATAGCCGACAAAACAAATTAAAAGTAACAGCCGTGGACTCTGTGCAGGTATTTCTGATCCACGTGCTGTGTTTTGCCTCATTTTTGACCTTGGTGTGCGCAATAACCCATAGCTTTTATCTGTATTCAGAAATTACATCTCACGAAAGATTTGCTCTCACCACGCCCGATAAAACATATTATACATTAAAGTAATGTCCTTCCTGTTGACATCAAGTATTTCTATCCAGATTCAGACTCGATCTCAATTCGCTGGGCTGCTCCAAAGATCAACCTGGTTTAATTTCGTAACCGCACAGAGAAACTCATGTGACGTCATCTAGCAATAATTTAATATCCCTAAAGGTAGATTCTCTTTGTTTGATTTGTAGTAAAGACTTCAGGAGAATTCCCTTTATTTGTGGCAATTTGACTGCTGCAGGAAAAAAGTATCCGACGAATGAAAACGCCACAAACCCGGGGAATCCCCAAAGTGGTTTCCAAAAAAAAAAATCGTATAATGAGAATACACATAAAACCTTATAGGATCCAGGCTCTATGCAGTCGTCATTTCCCTGACGCTTTTGACACTGGGATAACCAGGCTATCATGTAGAATCAAACAACACATTTGATCACTCCACTTGACTTGTGCAACTCACAAGATATCATGTGTTTGTCTGTCTGTTCGAATTAGTTTGACCCCGCAATAAAGGTCAAGGACGGCTTCCAAGCCTAATGAGTGAAAGACGCCACCCTCGACATCACCAACACACAATGACGAGGGGACAAACACAAGACGCAATATAAACAGATCGGGTTCATGTTCACTCATGAATATTGTTGCTACAAGTGTAATCTCTGGGAATTTACATGTATGTGAACACTGTGTCCCTAATTATATAACAATTACAGACCATTTTGGAAGGAATGCTGGTACGAGGAATCGAACCCGTGACCCAAGAGGTGAGGGATATGTGCGCCAGAAACATACACTCTCAAAATCGTCTACTCAAGATCATTCCGCCACGGAAGCTCCACTTTCTGATCAACTTACGAGCGGTGTTAAAATCACTTCGCCCCTATCTACTTCGGACATTTCCGGCAAGTTCAAGGGCATGAATACAATTCCTCAAATGTTGGAATCTCCAAGGTCATATCTGGGAAGCAGAGGCTAACGAAACAAGCTAGTATTTTCGGCTGAATGCCCTAGTATTTCAAAGATAAACAATAAGTGACATTGATAACGTACATCAAAACTTATTCGTTTATCTATCAAACGGGACTCGAATTTTCATTTAGTATAAACCTTTTACATCGACGTCTATTTCCGTTTACACTGATTCTTGTTGACCAATCAAAGAAAGCAGCGTTAGGGCAAACAGCTAAAAGATTTCACTCCCTGGATACGGAACCAGAAATTTGAATGTAGAAATTTAATTCTGAACAAATCTGATTTAGTTAAAAAAATGTTTATTATAAATCACAAAGCAACTCATTCAGCACAAATTCAGTTACACCAAAAAAAATAGATAAATAAATAAATTAGTACAAGTAAGTAGCTCTCAAACGATCAGTGGTACCTCTCGGAGTTATGGTCAGAAGAGTTACTCCCCTTAAGTTTTGGTACACAGTGTTACTTTCCCTAGATAGGACTAACAAAGTTTCGGGAGAAGAAAGCAGTGATATATTTGCCAGATGGTTTTGGTTAAACCTAACAACCACTATACAGGTAGGCTATAAAAGTTTATGGACTTAAAAGAATATCTCGTTTAGCTGTTTCATTGTTTACATTAGATAATTGATCCTGTTGGGTAATCTTTACATAACCCGATCACACACATGTAAATCTTATTTGTAGACGGATTCCCCATTTCATGTAAACACGATCAACTGAATACTAACTGACTCTGGTATGTTTTCTGTCTACGGTCTATTTTACGAATCTAAATAGCTTACAGAGCATAGTCTGGCGCCATTTGCATTAAAGTTTTCATTACAGACCATGAAGAAAGAATTTGTTACACAGATAACTGATCTCAAGCCATCCAGATGGCGTTATGTCACGATCAATGATGTCACGCCACAATAGAAAATGATTGTTATGTTACGTCATCTAATAGACAATTAACTGAAAAGAGTTTCCAAGAGCCTGTTCACAACTCGTGAAGCCAGGTATATTGAGAGAGATTAAAGGAAAAGAAAAGGTTTCTGAAGAAGACAAGAAAGCTATGTTTGCCTTTTCACATTACTCTGAGCTTTTCAACACAATTTTAGTTTGCATACTACAAAAAATACATACTTATGTTTTGTTCTATATATTAGTTTGATGTTCAGACAATAAAAGTACATAGTTTTCAAAACACAATCATTAACGCTGTTGTATTCCATGGCATATTGTACGAAACACATTCGTTCAAGACAACTAGGGTATAGCGCTTTAAGCTGAGACCATCGGGTAAATAATATATTCACTTCATTCAGGTGGTGTCGCTATTGGTTAGAATTCTTGAGGAAAAGTTCAAAGTGATGAGTTTCATAAAGTAGCGTAAACTACGACCCCAAGATATGACACATGGGTGCATGGTGAGTCAATTCTTCGGTTTATTCTTGATTCTTGTTTTATCTTGACAATTATTTTAACATAAATCGAAATATGAAATCACCAAGCTTAATAATTTATCTGTTTATGGAGTCTAAGTTTACTTTAATAAAACAATGGCTTACATTTCAATTTAGAATCTTGGCACATGTGTAAACAACTACCACTGTTTTAACTTCCCAAACACCATATTCTTCAACTATAATGCAAGTAAAAACTGATATACAATAGTACATGTTCAATGGTGTAATGTATGTTATCACATTGGTCTTTCAAACTACAGATATTGATTAACAAATCCTAACAAAGTATGCCTTTTGTCCATGAGTTAACAAGGGGTTGAAAATATATGTGCGACTGCTATTCAGTTAAATCAAATTGCTCAATAAGCTGCCTGTGATGCTATGCCATAGTAGCAACGGAAATATAAAGTTCGTATGTTTAGTTCTGTAATATAACCAAGTTAACTAGTCATTTTCCTTCCTTAAGAGACCATACCACCTTTCTGGAAAAAAAACCCAACTGCCCAAGTTCTACCACTCCGCCATTCTGCCGATATGACGAACATTTCAATTGGTTGCTTATCCCGGTCGTCAGCCAATAGAATGTATCCAGCCTGGTCATGAGGGGGGATGAGGCTCTGATCTGTGCTACGTTTCATTGGTTTGTTCTCTCCGTCATGGGTCACGTGACCTGGGAAGAGAACCAAATTTGGAGCTATAGAATTTTGAAACTTTTATATAACTGAAGCTGAACAAAACTCCCATTGCAAGGACAAAGACACATATAAACGATAAATATTTGTAACCACGCACGATGAACACTGCCACAAAGCTGTCCATGGTTAATAAATTAGAGCAAAATGTACGAATCGTCAAATCCTCCCTCATGACCGATCAAGTAGGAAATGTACGAGTAGTGGAAATTACATTTCCGTCTATTGGATATTTTAAACACAACTGACTTCCGGTACAAACGTGTGATTGTGTTTAAAATGCCACAAAGACGTCTTGGGCTGTTTTTTTATAATGAAAATGCAATGTGGTGTTTTGAGGTCAAAGAGATATCTAACCAAAAAATATAAATTGATGACCATATTACTGAGGAACAAGAGAGAATTCCAATGATCGAACTCTGAGTATGTTATACAGGATCATGGGGTAAATTCATGAAGCGAAAATTAGACAATGCTTCTTAAGACAAAAGGAGATTTTCTGGGAGCGAAATTTGATTATTTTTCATAAGAGTGAAGTATAACTTCAACAAGTGAAATTTGACTATGTTTCTTAAGGCAGAAGGGGAATTTCAAGTAGCAAAATTCAGCTATGTTTCTGAAGACAAAATTATCATTTCTTAACGCAAAAGAAAAAATTCAGGGAGCGAAATGTGATTATGTTTCAAACAGCTGTATGATAATTTCAGGTAAAATGAATGTTATTGCGTTTCTTGCGATGCGGGGAGAATTTCAGGGAGCGAAATACTGAGGGAAATTTCTCAAACTGGACAATCCATAGAAAACAGTTCGCCTAGCTTTAACGACGTATTGCAGTTCGTTTAAAAAATAAAACGATTAATGTTAAAATAAAATAAAAAATAGGAATTGAGTGAAAAGCTTATACGATCCCGAAGGAATCATTCGAGGTTAGTAAAAACACATCCTCATTGAAATAGTTTGACAAAAGTTTTTTTTATTTATTATAAATAGCCTGAGGGGCTGATATGTATTGCTTGGGCTAAATATCTTTACTTTTTCCTATACTATGTTGCAACGTTTAATTATAACCTATAATGAAGCGGAGGGAAAGTAATTACCCGAAATTATCCAGTGAATATAGATAATCAAATAACTTTAAAAAAAATAACCCGATTTAATGAAAAGACTCTAGAAAATAACCAGATATTCTCAAATGACTAAACAAAATAACCCGAAATAATCAATTGACTAAAAAAACAACCGGAAATTATCAAATGACTAAAGAGAAAAAAGTCGAAATTATCAAATAACTAAAGAAATAACCCGAAATTATCAGATGACTAAAGAAAATAACCCGAAATTATCAAATGACTAAAGAAAATAACTCGAAATTATCAAATAACTAAAGAAATAACCCGAAATTATCAAATAACTAAAGAAAATAACCCGAAATTATCAAATGACTAAAGAAAATAACTCGAAATTATCAAATAACTAAAGAAAATAACCCGAAATTATCAAATAACTAAAGAAAATAACCCGAAATTATCAGATGACTAAAGAAAATAACTCGAAATTATCAATTTTTTTAAAGAAAACGACAGGAAACTATAACGTACTAACTAAATTGAAAGCAAAATTTGCATAGTTGCCATGAAACGCTGGGTGATTGATTTCCTACTGATTGCGTTGCGATCAACACGGTTGGTAAAGTGTAGTAATGTAGATTAACTCAAAATGAAACTATAAGCTGACTTAGGTAAGATTAAGGGAGCTGTTAGCTCAGTTCTCATCGATAAACTGTCTGTCTGATCAACACAGGCTGTAGTCATCCTATTGTAGGTGTTTTTAAAGGTTAACACGAACTCCCGGGAAATCAAACAACCATATATTGAGATGGAAATGACAGTTTAGGGTGGGGGGGGGGGGGGGGGAGAACAATGTATGGGTATTATGTTGGATTGGTAGATAAATTTGTGTCCGTAAAAAACGAAGTAAGTATGTTTACTTTTATTTTTCCTGAAAGACTTCTTTTGGATTCGAGCCAATGAATATTAAATGACAATAGACATATTAGTGGCAGGTCATGCGCTGTAAATTCTATAGCACCCACAAGTCATCACACATTTATTCGACACCTCAAGCAACAGAAAACAACAAATTTCCCCAGAAAACCATCAGTTATACCTATGAAGGTGACTGCGTAAATTTCTTGCTTTGCATTGCTTTTGGTTGTTCAACAAACACATAATAGAGCACAAAAATGTTAGTCAGAACTCTCTAGTACACGATTTCACATATAGTACAAAAATCAAAACAAGTAATACAATTATTCGCCGGTTTACCAGGCTAGCTGTTGGGGACAAATGTATTAAAGTCATTTTCCCTACACTGCAGTAATTTCCCCCAATATAGTTACACATTTCGCAGGCCTATTGTTTACACAAACGGCAAATCCGGCATATTTTCTTATAAAATAATGAAGCAGCTTGAACAAATTTACTTATAAACATTAAACTTTATTTCTGGCACCCGATCCAAACATTTGTGTAAAATATTGAGTATATCTTTAATCAGATCTTGACTTTTTTCGCTGCTGTGAGACTGGAATCACATCTCTGAAACCGAGAAGGTCACTGGAATTTCGTTGTCGAGGGTTTTATTTCTTATCAGCGGATTCAGCCCTGTTTCCGCTTTATGTCAACAGGGTACCGTTGCCCTATAAGTGAAATGATGCCTCAAGTGCAAGGAGCGCTAAACACCATGCAAATAAATTAAGATCGCGTTATTCAGAATATTTTGATTCCCTTTTACTGAAATTCTGGAGAAGATATAGACGGTTTCTTACCGTTCTCTCCATGTCGTCACCACCTCTGTCTTCTACCTGTCTCTTTGCTTTGATCAGCTGCTGCTGTAACTCGTCCAGCTGAAAAACGAACAGAAATGAAAACTAAAAATTGATATCAAACGTTTATTCTTCTCCGCTGCTGGAGAGTTGGTAGGCTTACCCGACTCTGGCAGCGGTGCGTTGGATTTCCATCCAGGTGTCACAATCGAAATCGTAGGTACAAATAGATTAATGTTTGTTGGAATTAAGATAATTTAAACCAACATTTGTGGGCACAGGTTTTTTTTTTATCTCACGATTCTGGCCCTAACACAAATTATTATTCAACATTTCTTTGCTACAATAAACGAATCATCCAGATATGCTCATTGACTAAAAAAAATAACCGGAAATTATCAAATGACTAAAGAGAAAAAAGTCGAAATTATCAAATAACTAAACAAAATAACCCGAAATTATCAAATGACTAAAGAAAATAACTCGAAATTATCAATTTTTTAAAGAAAACGACAGGAAACTATAACTTATTAACTAAATTGATAGTAAAATTTGCATAGTTGCCATAAACCGCTCGGTGATATCCTATTGACTTCGTTACGATCAACACGGTTGGTAAAGTGTAGTAATGTAGATCAAGTCAGAATAAAACTATAAGCTGACTTATAGGTAAGATTAAGGGAGCTGTTAGCTCAGTTCTCATCGATAAACTGTCTGTCTGATCACAAATTATTATTCAACATTTCTTTGCTACAATAAACGAATCATCCAGATATGCTCATTGGGTAGCTATCGAAGAGGATCGCTTGTATCGAGCAATGTATTGATAATTCCCGTCATTGAGGTTTCACAACTAAGGTACGCTTTAGTACCATTGTCTGAATATTGAAACCCAATATGTACAATATTCAAACAAACTATAGTTGTTGTTTAATGTATGTCGAGCTGCCCATATAGAAGACGTGTGCCATTTTGTACTATGTTACTACCTACACTCAAACCTTGGATAAAATCTCTTTGGTCCATGGCCAAACGTTAGATTTCAAGAACAACAAAAAGCTCTTTTTTGTAATTTGTCAGTTATAATTTCCTGGAAGAAGCTTACGGTTTTAAAGCAGAGATTTCAACGTCAAAACTGGTCACAAAAACAATGTTGAACATATATTATATATGATGTATACATATATATGTGTCTTGGTGAAACCAAAAATGCCCTTCGGCTTAGAGCCAACAATCACTTGAGCTCCATTAGAACCAACCTCCTATCCCCAATAGCTGAACATTTTGCTCTTCCTGATCATTCGGTTAAAGATCATTTTGAAATCATGCCGATTGAAAAA